>JASSUY010006346.1:0-18574 GCA_032466535.1 Forpus xanthops
CTTCCTCCTGGCTTCCCCTCCTCCCTGGCAGAGCATGAGACTCAGAAAGTCCTTGGTCAGAGTAAACATTACTGAGCGGCAACTGAAACCATTGGTATTATCAGTGCTGTACCCAGGTTGAAAGTCAAAAGCACAGCACTGCACCAGCTACTAAGAAGGAGAAGAAATGACTGCTACTGCTGAACCCAAGACAGCATCCACCCCTTATTCCATGCTATTCACATCATGCTCAGATCCCATATTTTCAATATACCATCACACTTATCTCTTATATATACATATATGTACATCTACACAGAGAGAGAGAGAGAGAGAGAGATCATTCCTTAGTGCATGGACCAATCCCTATAAAGCTGTTGAGTCTACCTGGTCCATGATGTCGTGCTCCATCTCTTGTATCAGTCTTTCAGAACAGGAGAGGGAGTGTGATATAGTCAGTCTGCCAGGCCTCCAATATTTGCACTTAGCCTATCGTCCTTCATACCAAAGAGGCTTTAACCATTTAGCTTGCTTAATTACAGCACATATATCACACTCGTGAATAACATGGTCATTAGTGTCCGCTACTAAGTACAGCCCTCTATCACGAGTCCATCTATATGTTGCATCACTGCCCTGATGGACTGGCATTGTCATGGGCCCACTAGGCTCAAAATAATTCACCCTCACATTCAACAGTTTCTGCAACTTTTTTTTGGGGACTCCTTACAGCTGTCTTCCATCTGTGCATTGCATTTCTGCCCTGATGGCCTGTGGTGTCATGGACCCACCAGGCTCAAAATAATTCAGCCTCCCCTTCAGCAGTTTCTGCAACTTGTTACTGGGGACCTCATACAGCTGCCTTCCATCTCCAATGTTTCCAAAGTTCTGGAGGTGCCCAGTGGACTCGATACTTGCCTATACTGTCCCACACACCTTGCCACTCATGACTCTCCAGCCTTGGGGAAAATCTTGGTCCTCCTATATCATTGCCTATCCCTAGACAAGACCCAAACATGACTCAGCTTAACTTTTGAGATCAGATGAAATGGTTGTGGGTAAAACAAACACAATATGTGTGCCAGCATGGTGATCCCCATCACAATCAGCAGGCAGGTCTCAAGGGTATTCAAAGGCCATTCAAAACCTTCAGAACTCTCAAATGACACTGCTGTACTTGTCACTGGGGCTGTCATAGCTGCTGTGCTTGGAGCTGGAGCAACTACACTGTCTTCTGCAGTCAGAGCTTGAGTAGCTGCTGTACTTGTTGCTGGGGTTAATGTAGCTGCTGTGCTTGGTGTTGGTGTAGCTGCTGTGCTTGGAGTAGCTGTGTTATCTGTTGTAGTCAGAGTTCGAGCAGCTGCTGTACTTCTAACTAAGGTGCATTGGAATGTCTCCCTCATAGGCTGAACACCCAAGGAGGGGGAAAAGGATGTGTAATTGCTATACACTTCTATGATATATCTCCCAAAGTATAGAGGTGGTGACCAGACGGGGAACGCAAGCCAGATCAGTTTCATGATCAATGATTTGATTGTATTGCAAGTCATTACCATAAAGTACACTGAAGAAGAACCATAGGCCAAGCACCCCAGCTGATAAACACTAAGACAGCAAATATCAGCTGTAAGTAAGGTATGACACGCTGAAACTCCAAGATCAAGAGTACCAATTTTGAGAGCCAATAAATCAGCATTGTGGCAAGTGACTATTAATCTGAAACAATAAATGCTCATCATAAAGCTGATCAGACACACTCTGATCAGATCTGTCATTGTCTCAACCGTTCATGCCTCATGTTGGGCACTAGAAAGAACTGTCATAGTTTAAACTCAGTTGGCAAATCAGCCACACTGTCACTCTCTCACTCTCCCCCCTTCTTCCCCCCTGCTTCCAGAGGGATGGGGACGAGAATCGAAAGAATGTAACTCCCATGGGCTGAGATAACAGTCCAGTAACTAAGTTATAACACAAGCCATTACTGCTACCACCAATAATAATCATTATAAGGAAAATAACAAGGGAACAGAATAAAACCGCTCACCACCCGCTGACCAATACCCAGACAGACTGAGCAGTGACCTCACAATTCCTGGTAACTGCCCCCATTTATATAGTGGGCATAATGTGCTGTGGTATAGAATACCTCTTTGGCTAGTTTGGGTCAGATGTCCTGTTTCTGCTTCTTCCTGGCTTCCCCTCCTCCCTGGCAGAGCATGAGACTCAGAAAGTCCTTGGTCAGAGTGAACATTACTGAGCGGCAACTGAAACCATTGGTGTTATCAGTGCTGTACCCAGGTTGAAAGTCAAAAGCACAGCACTGCACCAGCCACTAAGAAGGAGAAAAATGACTGCTGCTGCTAAACCCAGGACACACATCATGTAATTCCTGATTTGGTTTAATAAAATTGAAATGTTTGGCAACAATTTAATTTATATTTTATATTTGCATTAACCTATAGTGGTTGAGATGTATGTGAATTATAATTTTTTGTCTAGGGAGTTATATACACCAAATATAATATTATTCACGTGGCTGAGGTTAACAATAAGAGGAGGAAAAATTTTTTATGGAACTGTTTAACTACAAATCAGTCGGCTCACCCAAGGTAATGAATTGCTATCCTGGGTTTATTCAAGTTTCTGGGCTAAGAAGGACTGGAAAATTGCTTGAAAATATTTAAAAGAAAGCAGGAACTTCAGGAGGAGGTGAAGAAGCTCATACTTGGAGCTGTGACACAAAACCAGTGCTGTGTCTTACTGTGTATCACCAGATACTTGAAGGAGCAAAAATGGACTCTAGAGATGTCTCAATAAAAAGGAAGGCCTGATAGCTTTCTCTTTGTAATACAAATACTCAACTTCACTCAGATCTTTGGAGGTAGGGGCTCACAAATACAGCCTGGAATGTTTGCGATTATGTGATCTTTTTTTTTGAAAAATAATGCTCTCAGTTGGAAATCACTGTCAATGTGGAAACTGAAAACCAATATTACTAGAGCTATGTTTGCAGAATAGGCCAACAACATGAACCAGAAAAACCTGAAATACTTTTTAATGAATAAAAGTTCTTTTATAATTAGATTATTTACAGAAATTGTACAGGATTGGAGTTTGAGTTCTTGTGCTTTAAGGAAGTGATTGCTCAAAAAAGCAGGGAGAATAGGGTTCTGATTTCTCAAGTGGGACAGAATATTTCTTGGCAACATATGTTTATAAAGATTTAAAACTGCAAAATGTGCAGTTCCTGAAAAGAAAACCTAATGAAACCTGTTTTCCTATGTATTTCTGCCCTAGTTCTTTATGATGTGCACTGCCAAACTCACAATTGCTCTTCTTTTCCTCATTATAACCTTCCCTGAGCAAGTAACAGTATTTCTGGTGGGTAACCTACTGCTGCAGATGCGCCCTAGGCCAGCTTGCTCCCTGCTGTTTGTGAGTGTCGCTGTCCTTTGGAGGGGCCAATAATTCTAGACTTCCCCCTGCCTGATTTCTTACTTTTCCTCACAGTGCTCATTATAACTTATCCTTCAGATTCCAAACTCTTTTTTCAGAGCCTATAGATTAAAAAGTTTTTAGAATGGGGTTCAACAGGTGGACAAATATGATAAAGCAAGCCTTATTTCCTTATAAAACCTGGTTAAAAAATGAAAATGTAGCTAGTGAGAAGAAAAGCAGAGACTTATTGATTTCTGTATACATTGCTGAACAAAAAAATTATTATGACACATAGTTACCTAGGGCTATAGTACTAATCATGTACGAATGAGCCAGAGAATGAATGTCAAGTAGTCGAATATGGTAAAATAAGTATGGTAAAACAAGCCAAAGTAAACCAGCATTGACTAACCTTTGTGAGCTAAACTAATATGAGAAAAACATGATCAGATGCAATGGAGGTATGTATAAAAACATTCAATAAAGCCTCTGATCTGAAGGAATTGTTCTGAGCTCTTCACTCTTTTGATGAAGCAATAGTGTTTTCTAAATCCCATGTATTTGAGTTACCCTCTCAACTGTAACAAATAAAATTGTTGGCTTAATTCTGATCATTTTTACAGTACTGTCACGGATAAGTAAGTTCCCTGAAGTCATGGAGTTAATTGGATTTGAAGCTGATACAAGAATCCAGTCCAGGGACCTCTTACACTAATCTCTGCTTGATCCTTGTTGTAAAGTTATAGGCTGGCATTTTGCTGTGCTTTCTTAAACAGAAAGATGACAGAAATCAGGTAAATGCAAAATATCAGAAGTTTGCCAACAATGTAACTGATTAAACAGTGCAGAAATAATATGATATCAGAGCCTGTGCTTTACTTCTGAATCTCTTAGGCAACTTAAAATAGTTTTCTGTCATCACGTGTTTTAAAAAGAAGTAATCTCGAACCAATGCAGAACACCTGTAAGTCAGAACTATTGAAAATCTTTTGTAGGATTGATTATTTCTGCAATGTAGCTTTTGCACTTTTTTGAAGTGCAACTGTATACAAGCATGCAAAAAGCCATGGAGATTGCAAGAAAAAATTCTTTTTAACTCCATTTCACTAGTAGTAATTCTATGTGTAGTAGATACTCTTAGTATATAAATATATCTATATATGTTATTTTAATGAAAATATAACATCCAAAACAGTGTTCAGTTGAACAGGTTTTGTTATTTTAGGGGAGGAAGGTAGGCAGCCTTTCCAGTTTTCAAGCCTCTGTTTTCTATATTTTAGAATAAATTCTGAAGACAGATTTGTTCATTGAATATTTTTTCCAATGTCTTGAGTTTGTTCATGGCCTCTGGTTGCTATTAAGCTACTTCAAAGAAGCATTTTGCTGGAAGTGCAGAGTCTGGGGATATTCTTAGTTCAAATGAGCAGCAACTGTGCTCTGATCATGTGCATATCTGAAGCTAGAATGATGAATCTGAAATACACTCCAGTTGTAAGACAAACTCTCAAATTTCAGTGAGTTGTTTGCCTTGTTGTTAGTAATCCAGTGCTGTCTGTTACAATGCAGTAGCAAAGTGGTATTTCTAGATTGATCTTTGTATCCTGTTTTTTTGTTGATTATTCTCATTCTGTGTATTTGAATTACTTTAGCTGGAAGTACTTGGCTGAGATATTTCAGAAAGAACACATAGTATGGGGT
The DNA here is from genome assembly GCA_032466535.1 of Forpus xanthops. Taxonomy (NCBI): domain Eukaryota; kingdom Metazoa; phylum Chordata; class Aves; order Psittaciformes; family Psittacidae; genus Forpus; species Forpus xanthops. Next base: position 5,116 of record JASSUY010006346.1, read on the forward strand.
GAGTAACCTATGAAGTCAGACATGAAAGATTCCTGTTTGGCTTACTTTTTCAATGCTGTTTCAGTTGAATCTGAGGCATTACTGCCTGTGACATTGCAAAGCAGTCATTCTGTTTCTTAATAGTAGCTAGATAGATTTATCAATTTCTTTTCCCTTGTTCTTTATGATTTTTTTTTTCCTGTTGTTCTGAAAGGGAAGAAAGGAGATACAATATTGGAATCTGGAAGACAAATTCATTATCAAATTCCTTTTACAATTGGTGCTCTGTGAGAAGGGTCTCACTATAGAAATATTTGAGGTTGTGGTAGAATATCTATTTAATGAGTTCTTTGGCAAGTGAAAAGCATTTGTTGCTGGCAAAACTTTTTTTTTATTATTCTTTTTATCTTTTTCTAAGTAAAAGCTGTGCAACAGAGTGGAACCGAGGGTCAAAGTTTAAATACAGTTTGCTGTGACACCTGCTTTTGATCTAGAGCTCAAGCGTGTGACTGGCAACACTTACTGTCACAGCAGGGAGACCTGGTAAGGGGGGACAGAGCAACATTTCTCTCTTTATTTCTCAAATTGTGAAAGGTGTAAGATTGACAGCCTTGGAAAAACAAGTCCCCTGTTTTATTCACAGAGAAAAAGGATGGCAGGACAATCATAATGCAATCTTCTCCCACAGTGCTTTGCCCATTTGTTTCAGGCTTGCTTTAGCTGAACTGTCTGGAGGGGGTGAGGAGATCACTTTTTTTTTCAACCGATTCAGTCTTTGTCCCACTGCTTTGACTCCCAAGCAGGGTGCCAATTGTGGTTGTTGTCTATTCTTGAGTAGTTGCCACCTGTCCATTAGAAACTGGCCAGGGACCAGGAATTCACTTTACATTGACCACAGAATAGAAGTCATAGGCTCAAATTAACATTTTAGACACCAGGTCTGGATTTGAAACAGCAATTTAGAGGTGAAAGGCAATGTAACTCTTCTTCCTTGATTATTTATTTATGAACTTGCTGTGTATTTGAGCTGCATGCATATCCACTTGACTAGTACCTGTCTATTGTAAACTTTCTTTACTCAATTATTATTTTTGTTTTTAATTAATCACTGAAGGTCTAAGGCAGATTAAGACCCCTTTTGCTAAAGGCTGTACAAACCTTGGCTTGTCTTCCTCAGCTGATGGAAGAGATTTGACTGAATCCTATGACTCGCTTAAGGGTTGATTGCATCACACAAGTCTCAAAGCACAGCCTGACCTAAAGAATTAAAAATCCTCAAAAACCTATCCTTCACAACCAATGAGAAAATGAGCTGGCAAGTGTGCGCTTGCAGACCAGAAAGCCAACTGCATCCTGGGCTACATCAAAAGGAGCGTGAACAGCAGATCGAGGGGGGTGATCCTGTCCCTCTACTCTGCTCTTGTGAGACCTCACTTGGAGTATTGTGTGCAGTTCTGGTGTCCTCAGCATAAAAAGGACATGGAACTGTTGGAAAAAGTCCAAAGGAGGGCTATGAGGATGATGAGGGGACTGGAGCACCTCCCGTATGATAATAGGATGAGAGAGTTGGGGCTGTTCAGCCTGGAGAAGAGAACGCTGTGTGGAGACCTCATAGCAGCCTTCAAGTATCTGAAGTGGGCCTATAAGGATGCTGGGGAGGGACTCTTTATGAGGGACTGTAGTGATAGGACAAGGGGTAACAGGTTTGAACTTAATCAGGGGAAGTTTAGATTGGATCTGAGGAGGAAGTTCTTTACTGTAAAAGTGGTGAGTCACTGGAATGTGTTGCCCAGGGAAGTTGTGAATGCTCCATCGCTGGCAGTGTTCAAAGCCAGGTTGAACAGAGCCTTGGGTGACATGATTTAGTGTGAGGTGTCCCTGTTCATGGGAGGGGGGTTGGAACTTGATGATCTTAAGGTTCTTTCCAACCCTAGCTGTTCTGTGATTCTACGGTTCTGTGATTATTTTGCTGGTGTCATGACTGCGGGAGAAAGTCTGCGTGAAAAGCAAAAGAGATCAGTGTTAGAGATGCAAAAAATTTGAAGATGGGCCAGAACATGAAAGCAAAATGAATAGGTAGCTGACCAGTAAATATGGAATCTGTGTGTCTCTTTTTTCACAAGTTGTCCAATTGACTATAAAGGAACTTTTTAGGGGATGAAATATTTGTCACTCTGTATCAGAATCTAGTTGGTGATTTAGGGACTTGTCAAAATTGCACAGCTGTATCCATAAGGTCTATGGTCATAGTGGTGATTTGTCTGTAAGACTGTGGCACTAAAGGAGCTATGATATATAGGGGTGTTGGTAATGTACTGTGCTCTAGACATCTAGAACTAGATATAGATGTACTAAATCTACCACTGTCCCTTCACTGGGAATAGCTGTCATAATAATATACAAAGCCATAAGCAAGGAGAGAAAATTAAAAAACTACCAAAGTGAGCATTCTTGCCATTTTTGCACAAATCCAGCACACTCATTCCAGTTTTAGTCAGTAAGGGAAAATAAATATGAACTGCGAGAAAAAATAGCAGTGTTGGCAATAACGTATTTTCTCATCATGGAAGATGGAGATGAGGACACTTATTTTCTTAACCTTTTTAAAAAAACAGGGATTTACAATGATTTACACTTATGGAACTAAATCTGCAGAAAGTCATGGTTGTTTGTTTGAAATAGTTTGCTTTGAGAAACCTTGCTGACCACTGCAATTCTTAAATGCTGTTTCCTGCAGTGCATGTCTAAAATGTTATACTGCCAATAGCATATTTCTTTGGTTTGGATAAATTCTGCAAAGTGATGGGCATCTCTGCATTACTTATTGCACAAATTTTAAGAAATTTCTACTGTGTATTTAAATACCTGTATTATAATGACATTCTTGAGTGTTGTGTAATGGATGGTGTTAGTCTACTGGAAGTATAAGTAAGAACCTGTCGATTTTTCTTGTCTAAAAAATAAATATCCAAAGCTTGACACTACAATTGTTATCTTAAGGTTATAAAACAGCAAGCAAGTTTTCAGTTACAATTTGATCTTCCAGGTTATTTTTTGTTTTCTTTTGTAGCCAGCTTAGCTAAATCAAAGTAGCTCCAATCAAGAAAGAAAAACTTGTTTGCTTATTCTAGAAGTGCCCACCCAGTCTGTTCACCAATGAAGGTCTCAGCACTGATATTCATTCTGTGCTTGACATCCCTAATGAAATAAAGGGCCCCATTGCATTCTTCCCAAGGAAAAGTAGTACCTGCAGTAACAACTTTTTAACTTATGACTGAAGAAAAATTTTCATTTTTCTTTCATTCAGACTATGCATTACTCATGCTTCTTTTTTTTTTTACTTTTTTATTTTTTTTTATTTTTTTATTTTTTTACTTTTTTACTTTTTTTTTTTTTACTTTTTTTTTTTTCTGGAAATCTGATCCTTGTACTTTAAAAGACAGAATTCTCACTGCAGTGATAGCAACTGGTTAGTTCAGGAAGAAGGAATGTTGAAGACACAGTCATTTCAATGAGATGCTGTATCAGCTTTCCAAACTACATACTTTCCCTAGTGCACTCATCACACATGATCAAATGTAATGTTTTGTCAGTTTTTAGACACTTTGCTATTAGAGTTACATCTTTTACTTCATCAAACTAAGACTCTGCTGAAGGACAGATTGTATAAATAAACATCAGTTGGAATGTTTTAAAGAGCAATTGTTTACTGATTGAAATACAAAAACTGTTGCTCATGCTTGGAGATCAAATTACATGCTCAAGAGAAAGCAAGCTACATAATTTGTTGACTCATGACTCATAAGAAACATCAGGCCATATCTTTTGTTGTGGAGAGCTGCAGAATCTCTTGTCTTTATTAGATGGAGCAGTAGATGACAGGTTTTTCTTAAGAACAGTGCCACTATATATATATATCAATCTTAAAACCATTAAACTGTAATATCTCTGTGAAGCAGAGCTGTGAAGAGGATGATTTGTCACATTCAGGTTAAAGAGTTTTTAGTTTTAAGACAAATTATTATATTGACATTAAACTCCACCTGAATTCTCTGGGAGAATTTTTTAGCACACATTGCCTCCCATTTGAGTCACTGAGAGCTGGACATAAAGCAGCCGTGCAATGGTGAGAGAAGAATTTTTTAGATCTCTTTTTTTATGCAGCGTGAAGCCAAGCTTCCAAAAATAGTGCAGAAGGAAGGATGTTAGGATGTACCCAAAGGGTATGCAAGGAGTGAGAGGCAGAAAAGTGATATCAGATCAAAGGTCAGCTGGGCCCAGGCTCCCATCTTTTCACAGCTAATAGGGGAAAACTTCAACAAGTGTAAGCACACAGTGACATTTGCTCCCAGATTGCCTCAGCCATACCACCGCTTGTAACTCAGGAAGTTGAAGACAGGTATAATGTCTTTGTCCCTTATAGCCTTTAGTGACCCATGCCACAGCACTATCTAATTGCCAGCAACATTTGGGATCAATCAAGCCCTGAAGGGATCATATGGGGTCCTCCCACAGGGGTGTATACATATCAGTGTTGACTCCTGTTTATTCCTTTCTGAGAGGCCCAAACTGTGGCCACAGAGGAAGTAGTGGAGTTTCAGCTGAGACTGTTAACGGAAATGCATCGAGGACTTGCTCAGAGTATTTTTCCTATCTATGCCAGTGGATAAATGACTTTGTATTTTTCCGTTATAGTTTTATATGTCTGGCTAATAAAGTTTGCTGTAAATATATCTGAGTGTGAAGCATGTATAAGATACATAAAAATGTCTAAGGAAAACCTTGACCAACTAGAAATTGTTTTCTTGAAATGCATATACCTGCTCAGACATAACTGTAGTGTTGCACTTAATGAAGTAGTGTTTCCAGGGCTGCCACCTCAGTCTTTCTTACACTGCAAGTGTATTCTCTGAAAATTTCAGGTATCGGAATCCTATGACTCCAAGAAGATCTGAAATGAAAAAAAAAAAAAATTAAATGTTTTTTTTTAATACTGTAGAAGAAAAACTTAATCTCACATTTTTCAAGATTCGTAAAATGGAGGTAGAGAACTCCAGACATATAAGTCTGTTTTTAACGTAACAGACTGTTTTCTATTACAAAGGAAGAAGGATGTGGGGATTCAATTAAATGATCTCGGTCTTTGTGATTCATGATTCAGCGGCATGGTCTGACCTCATAATTGAACTTGTTTTGAGCAGGAGGTTTGACTAGAGACCAGAATTATGCTGTGAACCTGTTATTCTACATTTCTATAGAAGCAGAAGAGTGTGTAGACCTCTTGGGAGATACTACTGTCTGAACAAAAACCCAGCTTCATACAATTATGAGGCACAGAAGATGTAGTCAGACATTTGAAATGCTCAGGAGAGACTGTTTGCTCTGTTTCTAAATTTCTGTTAGGGAACAATCTGGTATCAAGTTTTGTGTTTATTTTCTAGTTCATTCACCATAGCCACAGAAAAATACAGGGGGACTGGGATTAATGTGATCAAACCCAGATATATACTATAATAAATACTGTACAATTTTCTACTGTCATGCTAGCCACCTTAGATTACTTTGATGGAATAAGAAAAATGGGTGCTTTTGGGTATTAATGGTGCAACCTAGTTTAGGTGTCTCATTTAAGATAAGATAAGGTTTATTTTTTCCTCCTGACTAAGAAGAGCTATGATAACTAACTCAAAAGTAAAATCCCATTCTTGATGACCCAGATATAATATTATACCAAAAATAAGATGTATATATAAAAATAATTAAAAATGAGCTGATGATTTAATTTTCATGCTGAGAATTGAGGGAATGAGCTTATTGCTGCATTGCAAAAAGACTGCAAAAGCCTTGTCCCATCCAAAAGATTGGAGCTGAATCCCCCTGTTAATCAGTTTGGCAGTTTCTCTGCCAGAATATCCTGATTAACTTAGGGATACTGACCTGTATTAAAATACATGGTTTGCATGTAATAAGACCTTAGTCCGGGACACTGAAGCACTCCCTGTGGTATCTGGGATAAGCTGGGCAAGACACAATTGTAAGATTTGAGGCTAGCCACACAGCCACAAAATCATCTATGCTTTTTTCTGCACTTCTGGGGCAAATCCATGAAGATCAGAGGCATGCTAGATGTACATGAAACGGCATCTGACAAATTCAGTAAAACAGAGAGCTGTAAGTTTCTGTCTGTAGAATGCTAACTACAGTTTTGTGACACTCTAGAGGAAATGATGGACAACCATACAACCTACAGAAAGGTAGCTGTAAGTGACATAAGACAAGCCCTACTTATATAGTCTGTGAGATGCATTCCCTCACAAGGTTTAAAATTTGCAGCTGTGAATTCAGAGATAATGGCTCTCCTGTGTAAACAATCTTGTTGAGTAATTAAATTCTTTTAGAACATCTTTACTGAACTAGCTAATATTTGAATTACAGCATTACCATAAAATCTATAAGGTTTCTTTTATTGACCTATTATGAAGAAGATCCTGTAGGATAAGCTAAGTTCCCTGGAGGAGTACTGGTCACTAACGTAACACAGACACATAACACTGATAACTATAAAATCAAAAGAAATGTATAAATATGTGCTTATATCAACCAGCCTATTGCCAGAAATTTGAGTATGCAATGTACATACCTGCTTATATTGTTGTAGAGGTCAAATACCCAGAAAGCATTCCTCATTTCCCAAAACATAAGTTTTTTAAACAAATTTTCCTTAATTCCTAGTTTTAAACTAATTTTGTTTCTCTTTTAAAGCATAGTTTAGCATTGGTTAATTTTTTTCTCTATCATTGTAGACACCATTATGCAGTTGCCCATTAAACACAGTAAAGCTGAGTTCTGTATTACCTGCTGACATAGTGGAGACACCCCATGAAGTTACTTACTCCTGGCTTAATTTTTCTGAATTTGAAGCAATTATTTCTAGAGCTAGTTTGTTCTTTTGCAGCAGAAGCCTTACCATCTGAACATTCAAATTCTGTAAAAATATAACTGGTTGCAACTTGATCTACCACCAAATTTTACCATCTCATTTGCTTTCATTCCCAACTTTGAGATTTGTTTATGAATGCTGTTGCCAAACTGAACCAGTGCTGCAAACCCCATAATGCTAGCGATGGCTAAAAGCCATTATGGGCCTTTGGATAAGCAAAAATATCCTTCTCATTCCAGTAATTTCTTGTAAGCCACAGGCTTCCTTTAAAATTACTGACAGATAACTCAGCTTGGAAAGTGCAAGCACATGGGAGCAGCAGTGTCTCAAGGAACTGAAGCAGACTCAATCATTGAGGGGTGAGACCTGCAATGGGTAAATGTTGCTTGAAAAAAAGATGAATTTCCTTAATAGTCAAACTCTTCCTGGGCGCAGAGGAATATTTAATGTGTGTTTTACAACCCATTCCATATAGCTACTGAGCCTATGTAGAGTTACACATGTTCCTTTGCCGTTGATTTCTCATCAGTAATAGAAATTATGGTGATGAATAAAGAGCTCCTCTCTTGTTCCATCTCACTGACCTAATCTTTGATGTAATTAGAAGATATCTTGTCAGTTTAGTTTTGCATGTGTGGATATGGTTCTGTTTCTGTTGCTGTTGAGTGTATGAGAACTACGTACTTCAGACAGGAGAGAAAAGGGACAAGGCAGGTGCATTTTAATCTTTGGGATTATAAAGAGTTTATGGTACTGAAAGAAAAAAAAAAATGTGCATGACTTGGCAAATTGCAGAACATGGAGCAAGGTCAGAGAGGGGCAGTACCAGCAGACTGCAAAGGAAACCAATGAGGTATCTCAGATCACCTCATATTTGCTGGTGTTGTGGAGGATGGTGTGACATCTGTGCTAGGATGTGCATGAGAACCTTGTGACAATGGGCATCTTTCATGACCTGAGGCAGAGAAGCTCTGGAATGCTCCTCGACAGCAGAACAGTGTTGGACAAGGACCAAAGATACTGCACATCCTAGGTGCCCTTCAGGATTTAGATAAAGTAAGCCTGGATAAAGCAATAACTCATTTAAGGTATCAGATTAAACCATGGTGGTTCTTGAAATAAAGTTTTTATTTGCATGACTGTATCCTCCCTGCTTCCCTTTCTTAGTGCCTGGCAGCAGGGAGTAAATGAAAGCTCTTTTCAATCTTGCCAATTTGCAAGTACAACTTGCATGGGCAATCAAAAGCAAAAAAGAAGGAAAAAAAAAAAGATAATACTATTAGCAATCTGAAAATATTCCCAAATGTATGCTTTTGGCTGTGCAAAGAGTTAGGATTTCTAGCAGCATAAACCAATACATTACTGAAAATCATGCCTAAACATTCAAATAAAATACATGGACAATTTAAAATTATCCTTGCAAGCTATGCAATAACTAGTTATTTGGACTGCAGGGTTTTTATGAATAAAATTGTAAAGCAAACCTATAATGTAAATATCCAATCCCAAATGCCCTAGCTTTCCAGCCGTAGAGCTCAAAACAAATAATTTGCACATTATGTCTGAATTCTGAGGTGGACAGAGAGCTAGTTGCTGCTGGGTCGGAAGGTGAAGCTTTGAATTGTCTCGCAAAATGAGACCAGCCTGGTCATCCTTCTCTATTGGCAAAACTTCAGATTTTTCTTGGCACAAGAATCCTTCTGTTTCCCAGCATAACCTTGAAAATATTTTCAAGCAGTTCAAACCATGTTTGTAATATTCGTGGGAACACATCTCTTTGGGACATGCACAGACAGATCTCTGCTCTGAGAGGTGGGGATGGAAACCAGACCTGGTGTACATCTGCATTAATGCCAATTAGAGGCAGCAGGTGTTGAGCCAAGAGCCCCTCAATCCTGCTAAAAGAGCTTCTGAAACACAAGTGGAGTATGCTTAGCTCTCTGGGAATATGGACAGAGACTGTCATGGACAACTCACATCCATGTAGATGTGCTCCCTCTGTAAGAATTCCTTTCTCTGTAGATTGGCAAACCAGCTTTCTGTGACCATCACCAGTCTACTTAGAGGGTACCATTTATAGGCCTTTAGCAGTGCCAGTCAGCAGCTTTGAGCCTTTAACATCTTCCTGAAAGACATTTCAGTTAAGATCAGCCTTTAACACACTTAGTCTTGGAAATATTTATTCTTTTTTATGTTCTGTTTAAACTTAATTCTTGGGATGCCCCATGAACTCCAATCATCATCTGAAGCTGAGAAAATTACACCTGCAATCACACTGCGGTCTCTAAATTATTATTAGAAAAGGCACCATGATCATAGAATCATTGAATACTTAGGGTTGGAAAGGACCATCTAGTTCCAACCCCACGGCCATGGGCAGGGACACCTTACAATAAACCATGTCACCCGAGGCTCTGCCAAACCCAGCCTTGAACACTGCCAGTGGTGGTGCATTGATGACTTCCCTGGGCAACCCGTTTCAGTGCCTCACCACCCTTACAGTAAAGAATTTCTTCCTCATATCCAATCTAAACTTCCCCTGTTTAAGTTTGAACCCTTGTCCTATTACTACATTCCCTCATGAAGAGCCTCTCCCCAGCACCCTTATAGGCCCACTTCAGATACTTGAAGGCTGCGTGGCGGTCTTCAACCAGCCTTCTCTTCTCCAGGCTGAACAGCCCCAACTCTCTCATCCTATTATCATACGGGAGGTTCTCCTGTCCCTTGATCATCCTCGTGACCCTCCTTTGGACTTTTTCAAACAGTTCCATGTCCTTTTTATGTTGAGTACACCAGAACTGCACACAATACTCCAAGTGAGGTCTCAGGAGAGCAGAGTAGAGGGGCAGGATCACCTCCCTCAATCTGCTGTTCACGCTCCTTTTGATGTAGCCCAGGATGCAGTTGGCTTTCTGGTCTGCAAGCACACACTGCTGGCTCATGTTCATTTTTCATTGACCAACACCCCCAAGTCCTTCTCCTCAGGACTGCTCTGAATCTCTTCTCTGTCCAACCTGCAGCTGTGCCTGGGATTTTTCTGACCCAGGTGTAGTACCAAGCATGTGGCATGGTGAAACTTCATAAGGCTGTCATCAGCCCACCTCACAAGTTTGTCAAGGTCCCTCTGGATGGCATTCCTTCCCTCCAATGTATCAACTGAACCATACAGCTTGGTGTCATTAGAAAATTGTTGAGGGCGCACTCAATCCCACTGTCCATGTCACCGACAAAGATGTTGAACAAGACCGGTCCTAGCACAAATCCCTGAGGGACACCACTCATTACTGGTCTCCAACTGGACATTAAGCCATTGACCACAATCCTTTGTGTGTGGCCATCCATCCAGTTCTTCATCCACCCAGTGGTGCACCTATCAAATTGGTGTCTCTCCAACTAAGAGACAAGGATGTCATGTGGGACACTGTCAAACGCTTTGTACAAGTCCAGGTAGATGACATCAACTGCTCTACCCCTGTCCATCAGTTCTGTAGCCCCATCATAGAAGGTCACCAGATTTGTCAGGCAGAATTTCCCCTTAGTGAAGCCATGCTCGCTGTCACCAATCACCTTGTTGTTTTTCATGTGCCTCAGCATGCTTTCCAGGAGAATTTGCTCCCAGATTTTGCCAGGTACAGAGGCAAGGGTGACTGGTCTGTAGTTCCCTAGCTCATCCATTTTCCCCTTCTTAAAAACGGGGGTTACATTTCCTTTTTTCAAGTCATCTGGAACTTCACCTGACTGCCATGATTTTTCAAATATGATGGACAGTGGCTTAGCAATTTCATTTGCCAACTCCTTCAGGACCCACAGATGGATTTCATTTGGTCCCATGGACTTCCAGGACCAGACTGTGCAGGGGCCTCAAGCATCTACTGTCACTCATGGAGGAAAGAAGGCAGTCACTAACCCAGGAAGCTGGGAAACAGTAACAGAAAAAAAAAAACAACAAAAAAAGGAGGAAGAGGACAATTAAAAGCAAGAGGCATCCTCCTAAATCTATTGTTCCCAACCAGAACTGCTTTGCTGTCCTGAAGGGGTTGGTGAAACACCACACTCTCACCAGGAATAACTGGCTGATGCACTGGTAAAGATCACTACTGTTGCTGCCAGGAAAATGCAGTGGGCCATAGTAGCAGGGGACTCTACTCTGAAAGAAACAGGGACATCCGTCTGTCAGCCTGACCCAGGCTCACGGGAGGTGTGCTGCCTACCAGGGGCTCAGACTAGGGATGTTGCAGAGAAGCTGCCTTCTCTAGTTGATCCCACTGACTATTACTCACTTCTAGTGAACCATGTGGGTGCTACTGATATAGATAACAGTAACCTGGAGAACTAAAGAAGGACTACAGAGCTCTGGGAGAGGTGGTTAGGGGCTCTTGAGTTCAGACTTTCTTTTTGTCAATTCTCCAGGATACAGGGCAGGATGTTAAAAAGGCTAGGAGGGTTGGCCAGGTTAATAAATGGTTAGAAGGGTGGTGCTATAGTCAGGGGTTTGGGTACCTAGAACACGGGACTCAGTTTAGTGGTACAGGTCTACTGGGGGCTGGTGGAGCTGGTCTTAAAAAGAGTGGACTTGATAGGAGTCTTGCCAGAGTGGTCAAGGATGCTTTAGACTAGATCTATTGGGGGAGGGGGGGGTCATTCCATCCAAACACATCCAGTCACTTGCCAGCACCTATAGTAAACATTCAGAGCAATGTAGAGATATTCCAGCTGCTCCAGCCAATGAGACTGCTTCAATTGGAGCTCAGCTCAGATGCACCTATACAAATGCCCGTAGCATGGGGAACAAACAAGGGGAATTAGGGATGTGTGCACGTCTATGGGGGTATGATATAACAGGCATCACAGAAACATGGTGGGATGGCTCTTATGACTGGTGTGTTGGAATGGAAAGTTACAGGCTCTTTAGGAAAGAGAGGACTGGTAGGTGGGGAGGGGGAGTTGCTATTTATGTTAGAGATAGCCTGGAGAGTATGGAACTCTGCCTGGAGACAAGTGAGAAGTTGACAGAGAGTTTGTGGGTCAGGGTTAAAGGGAGAATAGTGATAGGAAGCATTATTGTGGGGATCTGTTACAGACCGCCTGATCAAGAGGTCTCGGTGGATGAAGCGCTCTGTAGGCAGATAGGAACAGCCTCACTATCGCAGGCCCTTGTTCTCATGGGGGTTCAACCTCCCTGATATCTGTTGGAGGGACGACACGGCCCGGCACAAGCAATCCAGGAAATTCCTTGATTGTGTGGAAGACAACTTCCTTCTGCAAGTAATAGAAGGAGAGGTGCCATGCTTGACCTCATGCTCACCAACAGGGAAGGGCTGGTTGGAAATATGACGCTTCAGGGCAGCCTTGATTGCAGCGATCATGAGATGGTTAAATTCGAGATCCTCAGGACAGTGAGAAGGACGTGCAGCAAGCTCACTGCCCTGGACTTCAAGAGAGCTGACTTTGGCCTCTTCAGGGACATGCTCAGTAAGATTCCATGGGATATAGCTCTAGAGGGCCGAGGGGCCCAAGACTGTTGGATGATATTCAAGGATCACCTGCTGCAAGGTCAGGAGTGACATAACCCTACTAGAAAGAAGCGCTGCAGGAGGGCCAGGAGACCTCCTTGGATGGATAAGGAGCTGCTGAGGAAAATTCAAAGGGAAAAAGAGGCTTATAAAAGGTGGAAGCAAGGACAGGTGACCTAATACAACGATTTTGTCCAGGAAGCTCGGGACTAAGTTGGGAACACCAAGGCCCAGTTGGAATTAAACTTAGCTAGGGATCTAAAAGTTAAAAGGAAGGGATTCTATAGGTATTGCAAATAAAAGACAGACTAGGGACTACGTGAGCCCCCACCAGAAGCTATCGGGAGAACTGGCTACCTTGGATTTGGAGAAGGCTGAGGTTCTTAATGACTTCTTTGGCTCAGTCTTCATCAGCAAATGCTCTGACCACACCACCCAAGTCTTGGTGGCATTGTAACTGTACTCCAACCCTGCTTACATTCTTTCTACTGCAGACACCATCACTGTCTTTTGAGCACCTGCAGTCACTTCTGTGAGAATTCCTTGATGATGAAGGTACTGAGAGGCAAAGGCAAACCTGAGGACTAAGTAACAGTATTAGAATAAGAGCAACCTGTTATGTAATTCTCCTATTTAGAAGAGGTACTATTTTGCAGGACCTAGTTAATGGCTTTACATAAAAGAGGAAATAGCATGGGCGGCTTAAAAATTAACCAGGGCAACTCTTGCTTTTATAGACACAACAGATAAAACTACCCGAGTTTTTCTGCTTGAAAATAGGTCTGATTTTAATGTGGTACTGCTAGAGGAATGTGGCAAACTTACCACATATACAAAAAATGTAGTCTCCTCAGTCTGAAATCATCCCGGCTTTACATTATAATTCAGATTTTTTCCTCAGCCAAGAATGACCATCCTGCCATATATAGATGTGTCGTGGTTTGAGGCCTCCCTCAAACAGTTCTGTGCACCCCCCCCCCCCTTTCTTCCCCAGTCCCGGGGAAATGGGAAGGAGAATCAAAAGAAT
>JASSUY010006347.1:0-13833 GCA_032466535.1 Forpus xanthops
GAGTTGCATTCTTTTGATTCTCCTTCCCATCTCCCCGGGACTGGGGAAGAAAGAGGGGGAAGTGAGTGAGAGAGCGATCGTGTGAGTTTGAGAGCCTCAAACCACGACAAAAGGAGAGTTTTACTCACTGGAGTAGTGTCATGGTTGGCTTTTGCAGGACTAGGGTCTAAGACTTTTGGTCAGGAGCTGAATGATAGAGTATTGGGACAACCCAGAAGCTAGAACCTTGATTAAAACAGAGAAACAAATCTAGACAGTGTTACAAGGCAGCAGCAGAACTTTGGCCTTCCAAGAGAAGTACATGTATTCCTTATTGACCAGTGGGAAGGTTGCTGCACAAATGCATCCTGTCCACATATGGAGACAGGATCTCTTCCAGACTCCTTCAGACACCCATCCCTGTTATGATGATATGGAAAAAAGAAATACCTAATTAAGGAGAAAGAGGAGACAAGGACACAGAAGTTAGGTTAAAACACACACGGGAAGGTCAGGGATAGATTTACCACTCCATGCTAAGATATAAATAAGGCACTTTCCGTCTTGACCATGCAAACACAAATATTCCTTGCAGAGATGTTACATTATCTATGGTTGCATTGCAAGTGCTTTGGAAAGACCTGCTCCCTGAATGAATAATCTCCTTTCAGCCCAAGTTCCTCATACTTTGGGAACTGACCACCAGTGTCCATGTGCAGATTCCAGAGAATGGGCTTAAACCTTTGCTCCTACTCCACAACCATGACTCCAGGGCTGGTGCCACTATGGGAAAAATGGAAGTACCCTTTAGAGTCACTACTGATGAAGGATCTCATTGATTTCTTCACCAGCAGTAAGCTGATCTGTAAGACACATATTTCTGATTTCCAAGTTAAAAACTTGGACTGAGGCCTGGGATCAGTTTTTCTTGGAGAGCCCATAGAGCTGTTGCCTTTCAAATGCAAGGCTAAGCCATGAATCTTGCTATGGGGAGCTCCAGAATGAGTGGTAGACGAGCAAGTAAAATGTTTAGATAAAATTCACTTGTAAGCGTCCAGATAAGGGTGAGGAAGGTGTGTGTGAAGACTGTGTGACCATATGGTTCAGATGGCATGTGTTTGATCTTCAGTCAATCTACAGCCCCTTCAGAGACACAAGGGAGACCAAGGAGATAGACCTGTAGCTCTGGAGATCACACCAGTGTGTGGCATATGACACAGGCTGCCTGTCAGCTGCTGAGCCACTACCATTCATCTTCCGTGGGGAGGAGAGGTGAAGCAGAACACTGATGGGCACAAATCATTCACCAGGGTGGATGCCTTGCAAGCACTGGCTGGGGATATACGTATTCACCAGAGAATTTATTTCTACCTAAAGTCTCTTCTGACCCAATGAGTTTTGGGCACCAGAGCTTCTTTGTCATTTACAAAAGTTTTATTGGAGCTTTGCAGAGGATAACATTAAGGAGGGAGTGCATCTCTCTCATGATGTCAGGCATTGAGATGCTTCTTGTAGTGTGGCTGACCATGATGAGTCCTGCAGTGATGAGATAGAAGCTGTGTTTACTCTAATACACACTCCATCATCATCTGCCACTAATTAATCTACTATTACTGTGAAGTATTAGTGATCCTTGCCCTGCCGAAATGCTCAATCCCTCAGCTACTCTTTAGCCAGTGTAAGCACAATCATATTGGCATAGTGATTAAGGATTATGAAGAGGACACATTACCATCTCTGAATAATTTAATGAATGCACACTTGACATGAATTGTAGCTGTAAAATCAGGCTGGCTGTGTGTCAGGAAAGAATTCTTTGTGTTCATGTTCATAGCTTCGATACTGCTGCATGATAGCCCCAGGTAGGGCTGTCACAAAGGATCAAAAGTATCATCATTCACCACCAACAAAGTGTTGTTACTGTGGACTGAGTGACACCTTTCCTGTGGTGATCAGTCACAGGAAAAAGAAGGAATGAACCCAAGAGCCCTGTTCACAGAGCTCTGCTCCTGCGACAAGGATGCAGCTGGAGCAGTGGATGGGCTGATGCAAAACAATAACC
Organism: Forpus xanthops; assembly: GCA_032466535.1. NCBI lineage: Eukaryota > Metazoa > Chordata > Aves > Psittaciformes > Psittacidae > Forpus > Forpus xanthops. Next base: position 2,042 of record JASSUY010006347.1, read on the forward strand.
AAGTAGAGCCATGCAAGGTATTAATGCCTCTGCAAGGCATTAATTTTACAGTTCATTGATCAAACCAAAACCAATCGCACTAATAAATAATTGTTTCCAGCCAGGCCAAAGCAAGACAAATCCAAACACATTTTTCTTTGCTAAGAGATGAAAAAAAGAGAGAAAAGTCTCTGTGGCTCTGCCAGTATTTGTCTTTTCTGGAATGGAACTGTGCGTTCAGGTTTTCCTTTCCAAATCTTGACCCTAAGTCTGTTTTGCAGACTGGATTTGCTCAAGATCCCATTGACCTCTTGCTGCCACAGACATCTATAGGCAGCAAGGTAAATCACAATATGGAGAGATGTGTGGGGTTGAGAACCAGAGGATGGAGCATCCTGTTATGTTCTGATGTCTTGTGTAGACTGGTGATACTGGACTTGTTTCTGTTGCTTATAATCAGGTGTGAGGAGCTGCATAGTTCTGAGTTACCACGACATATGTGTGACAAGTTCTTGAAATATAACTCTGGTTACATCCCTGCATACCTCAAACTGCTCTCACATGAGGTGGCACACTGTGTGTCCTGGGTTATCTGTCATCTGGCTTAACATCTGAGCTTAAACCCTCTGTGGTACACAGGATCAGCATCCTGACATGGCACATGTTGTCACGCAGCAGAAAATGAATCCAGAACTCAGGTTCCAAGTAGGAGCATATTCTCATTTATGATATCCATTCATTTATGTCTCATGTATGTCATTCATGACAATTAGTTAGCTCCCGAAGCTAAACTTATATGGCTAATTCCACTCATCTCTCTTTTATGTCCTGCCCCACTTTACATACAACTCATACAGTGGACTTTCTTTCCTGAGAGTTTCCCCAAACTGCTGATGTTTTTTATCTGCCTATTTCTAGCTTTATATACACTAAAAACTGTTTTCCTCTTGTCCACCTCACCAAAGCAAAGCCCCACATGCAAGGATCATCTCCTTCCAAATATTCTCCACATGATGCTGTGTGGCAATGAGCAGCCACTTGCCTCCATCCTTATTACATCATATGAATCCCTGAAAGTGGCTGGGAAAATCAGGATCTGCTACCAGCAGGCACCTCCCATGCATAATAAAGCACAGGAGGGTGGGAGGCTTTTTCTGTACCCGTTGTCAGAGAGGCCTCACAACTGCTCATGTGCAGCTGGCAGGAAAGCTGCAAGCTCAGTGGCTCTGGAAGCATTTGTCTTGCATTGTCCATTGCAGGGCTGGTATGTCAGCAGGAACACACAGGGCTCTTGTTAGTGCTAGGAAGTCACTTGCTGCAGGGATCTGCTTTGGAAGCTCTTTAGAGGCAATGCACAGCCAGCTTTCTTGCCACTAAAAAGGAATTGAGATGTGGGAAGTCCATCCTACAGGCATAGATGCAGCTGTTCAGGCTCTGTACTCAGTCCTAGGCAATGCCAGGGCTCCCATCAAGCAGAAGACAAACAGCTACTCAGACTCTAGTCCTGGAGAGAAAAACAATTCTCTTGTGTCCTTGCCTGGCAACTCTGGGGCAGCCCCACCACTGCCCTGGCTCAGTTTCCACAACAGCTCCAACACTGAAATAACACTCCAGCACTGCCTTTCTTTAGAACCATAGAATGGTTTGGTTGTTGGAAGGGACCTTAAAGCTCATCCAGCTCCAACACTCTGCCATGGGCAGGGGCACCTTGTCTCTAGGTAGGTTATTTAGCAGGTATCTTTACTTGCCATAGAAGACTTAAAGCAAATGAAGAGCTGAGAAGCATTTGCCTTCTCACGTGTTTTTCCTTTGCATGACAGCCTGTGCACACTGTAGTTAGACACCATCACCAGTAGGGTTTGGATTACAATTCTCCACTAGGATTGTCATTCGGCTCTATGACTGTCAGTATCCTGATTATACATTGTTTGTTATTCATGCTCAGTGTGATGTCACTCTCCGGAAGATGGCATGGGTTTGCCTTGTCTGGTTGGCTTGCATGGCTGGGAAATACAGCGACCATCACCATACCTGGATATGCCACTGCTCACACAGGAAAATGAATGAACTCAAGAGGCTAATTAGCAATTATCCCATGATGTCTTCCTTACATCTCTGCTTCAGAGCCCTCTCCATGTGACACACTGCTTGCTAGCTTTATTGGGAATAAGAGACCTGTCTCAGTCTGCCGGCCACCTGCCGTAGCACTGCAAACCCATGCAGAGACACCCGTGCTCTCACAATCCCTGCAGGCAGCACACAAAGCAGAAGTGGATGCAATAACAGCAGGTCTGTACAACTCCCTAAGAGCTGGACTTGCTTCTTCCCTGACACCTCAGTTTATTATAGTCTCTATTCAGTAAAGGCTGAGGCAGGATGCTCTGTACTAGGCACGAACAAAGGGACAGGTCTACAGTGATTGTGATAAATGCAGTTTTGCCCTGATGCAGTTTTCAAACTATGTTGCTGCAGTTTCCATGTCCCACCACGCACCCCTTTGGAAATAAACAATATGAAGGGAAGATAACACCCAGCAACATGATCAGCAGGGTTTCATAGCTCAGGTAAACAGCTGGTTGAACTCACTTTCGTATCAGTGTCACTGAGGGTGCCTGTATGAGGAGTCCTTTCTTGAAAACCTTGATAATATTTAAAGACTTGTTTCTTCTAATTCTTCCTTTTGTTTAGGCACCAATCAGGACTGTCCAAATCCTTTAGAAAGGCAACTTTTCCAGATATACCCTTGCCAGGGACAGTTTTAGGCTTGAGAACCTTCTGCTTCTTATGTCATGCCATAAGATGGTAAAGGCATTTTGTGAAGCTCATCTTCCATTACCTAAATGGAAATACCCAAAGGCCTATGAAATTGCCATAGTTTCAGCCTCTAAACTGACTCTTCTGGGAAATTTGGGAGGACTGAGTTTGGAATCAGCAGATGATCAAGAGCCAAGGTAAGATGGAAACCTGATTTTGCATGTAGCACATATTATGGAACCTGAGACTACAATTTTTATTTGAATTTCTACTAAGTAATACTTAGTACTGGAATGAAAAAGAAAAGCCTTTAGAGATTCTTCCTTCACTAATGGGTTTTCAAGTGAATTAACATGAACTCAATGAGCAAAGATATTGTATTCATAAAATTTAATAGCCCTTGTAATTAAGAATACAAAAAATACCAAGAAAAGAAAAGGAAAAAGAGAATAAGAGCACCCATGTGAGTGAAAATGTTGATCTAAATTGTTAGCCTGAATCGAGCACTGATGACCAGCAGCTCAGCTCCGCTGATTTCAGCACACTTACTTAATGAGCACTACCTAGGAGTTTGCTGTCTTTGCCCTAAGGTGGTCCACAAAGCAGCATAAGGATCTCAGTAATGGCCAAACAGACACAGACTACATCCAGCTGCATCCTTTGAGCCACTCTGTCCGCCTGCACTGCTGAAGCATGCCATGATAAATACAAGCATTAGGAGAGCACAGCTACTTGAGAGCAGAGACTTTCATATGCTGCAGCTCAGGACAGCTTTGCAAAGGCTGCACCTTCCCCTGCTTCTCCCCACCTTGATTTAGTGAGCAGGGACTTTTGTATCTAATATACATTGTAATTACGATATATTATTACCATTTATCAATAACTTTCCTCCATAAATCATCTTTGCTAAATCATCTTTACATCCTCCAAAGCCTGAGAAGTTACTCAGCTTCTGTGAGCCTCTGACAGGTAATTAGAAAGTGCTTTCAGATTTATTGCAATAGTAAAGAAACAATCAGATCTGCCTTCCTTGAGGATTTCATAAAGAAAGGCATAGCTCAGGATAGAACTAATTCTCACAGACCTCGGTTGCTTAGAAATGGCTGTAGCACAAAGCAATATGGCAGTGCTGATCACACACAAACTCCTCCTGAGGTTTCCATTTCCCTATGCAGAAGGGTGATGCTTGGCAGACAGTGGCACAACTTCACTGCCAATCAATATTCACCCAAGGGTCTCAGATCAAAACAGCTCAAAATTCATCTTCCCACACCTCCATATCCACAGGGGGTAGAAAGCCCTTGTACAAGGCAGAGACATGGAATGTCTCATTTTGGAAAGCTGTCTGGAGCACAGGGCTCAAAGCCTGAGGTGTATATGCTGGAGGCCAGTTACACATGGAATTCCTTAGGGGTCTTATTTTCCTGTTTAATACCATTATTAACAATTCAGAGGAAACCAACCACGAGGGAGCAGTTACTATACTCAGCAGAACATCAGCTGTTCAAAGGGACTTGTATAGATCAGATGAATGGTCCAACAAGAATCTCATGAAATAACAACAAAGGCAAAGCCCTGCACTTGGGGTATCATGATCCTCTGCACCAGTATGGGCTGGGGGACCACTGGATCATAGAGATTCTGCCAATCAGGAGCTGGGAGTCTGGTGCACAGGAGGGTAAGAATGAGCCAGCAGTGTGCCCTGACAGTACTGAGAGCTCACAGCATCCTGGGCTCTGTTAATGGGAGTAGAGCTAATACAGCCAAAGGTATTTGCCCCCTTTTATTAATTATTAAGTATATTATACTGAAAATATTGTGCCCAGTTTTGGGTCCCCCAGACATAGATCAACAAGAGCAAAGGCAGTGGAGGCCTTAAGATAGTCAGGCTTGATCCTGTATGATAAGAGGTGGAGTAACTGGCCCTGTTCAGCTAGAATAAGAGAGCTTCAGGGGCCTGCCCAGTACCTATGAGGATGTTACCAATAAGAAAGGATCCAGGCTTTTTATGGAGATGTGTGTCAGGAGAAGAAAACAGAATTGTCAGAAATTTTAGGAGGGGTGATTTTGACCAGATAAAGAAAAATTGCTTCCCCTTCAGGCACTGGAGCTGCTCTAAGCTCTCCCCTTCAGGAGCTTTCTCTTGTCCAGGCTGACCAGCCCAGATCTCTCTGTCTGGCTCCAGAGCAGAGCTGCTCCAGCCCTCGCAGCATCTCCATGTCCTCCTCTGGACTCGTTCCAACAGCTCCACTTCCCTCTGGTGCTGCTGTCCCAAAGCTGGATCAGGATTGCAGGGAGGGTCTTATGAGATCAGAGCAGTGGGATCTCTTCACTGTAAGAAACAATGACGAATACTTTGTCATGTCCCATTTCCATCCACTTGTTACCAGAGGAGAGTGAAGCAGAGTGTGGTGTGTGACACTCTGTGACTGTCCCCACTCCACTCTGTCACCTCCACTCATCCAAAAACACACCTGAGAGGCAGCAAATCTCTCCCTCTCATCCCAGCTGTGGGAAGAGCTGAAGGCAGGGGCTGGCAGAGAGCAAGGCTGGCCACAGAGCCATAGTGACACCAGCTCTGAATGTCAATATGTGGCTGTCACCAGCTACACCCTGCAAAGGTCTACACTTGGCATGCTGGATACACTTCCAGCTCACTTACCCCACAGTCCCTGCATGTCTGGAGCTTCTGCAAACCAATCTGCATCGTCTTTACTTCTCAGCAACTTCACTTGTGACTTTGGAGCTCTAATTTGGACATCTGACACCACCAATGCTGCTACTTGATGGCAGCCCAATATCCACAATGCCTGATGGAAGAGGGGGAGTGTACATAGGCTCTGTACAGACTTTCATAGAATCACAGAATGGTTTGGGTTGGAAAGGACCTAAAGTTCATCCAGTTCCAGCCCTCTACCTTGGGCAACGACTTCTCACCCTAGACCATGTTGCCCAAGGTTCTGTCCAACCTATCATGAGCAGAGACAGTCACAACTATTTTGGTAGCATGAGTTTCCATCACAGACTTACTCTTGTCAAAGTGGAAATATAAGTGGTGACATCTCCATTGCCATGGCTTTTGACAGGAAAAGGAAGAAATCATTTATTATTTTTCTGATTTCAATACTGTCCAGACTTTCTTATTTTTTTGATGCATTCTGATGAAATGTGGGCTTCTATCACCAGCATCACTCCATATCTCAATGCTGTCAAAAGGAAATGTTTGCATCTTGATGAAGGAGCAAGTTTCAATTAGAACTGGTGGGAATATTTTACAGAACACATCTCAATGAAGAGATACTGCTTTGTTATAAGCTTGAATATTCTGTGGGTATGGAGAGGCAGAGGATTTCTGAGTTTCAAGGTTGTCTTAACAGAGAAACTCTTCCTGAAACTGCCTTTTCACTTTGTAAATGAATCATCAGGCAATTTGGATCAGCAAGAAAATAGAAACAGAGAATCATAGAATGGTTTGGATTGCAAGGAAGTTTATAGCTCATCTAGCTCCAGCTCGCTGCCTTGGACAGGGGCACCTTCCACTGGAGCAGCTTGCTCCAAGCCCCTCTGTCCAACCTGGCCTTCAACACTGCCAGGGATGGGGCAGCCACAGCATCTCTGGGCACCCTGTGCCAGTGCCTCAACACCCTCACAGGGAACAATTTCTTCCTTATATCCAACCTAAAGGTTTGGAACTTTTACTTTCATTGTCATGTAAGCAAAGTGTTTGAAACATGGAACATTAGCACAGAGCATTGCTACCCACTGGCCAGTTTTAGTTTCTCTGCTATTGAAACAAAGCAATCTGTCTGCTTTCCTCAGTTCAATCTGTTCTTTCAAGGCCAGAAGACAGAATAAACAATGCCACCATGCTGTTCAGGTGGTCCTGATGTGCTGCTGTACCTGGGATTTCCATCATTCCCAGATTTGGGTTGATGTGTTACTGGTCAGCAGGATGCTGCTTTCATTCTCTGAAATGTGGGTTCCTGCCTGTAAAATACCACAGCATGGAAAGGAGGAACAATCTGCTGAGTACAACACAGGCCCTTGGAAGTAGTAGACTGACTCAGCTCATCTTCAGGGAAGAAGCTTAATGGGAACAGCCACAGCACAAAGATCCACTAGGATTCATCCCATAAACCCAGCAATACAGACCAGACTTCACAGCACTCTGAGGAGACTGGGAAGCATGAGTCACATTCCCCAAACCATGCAACCACAACATCACTCTTTCATGCTTTTGAAAATGTTAACACTGCTCTGATGGTTTTCTAGCCCAGCTTCAAACATAGGGGCCACAAGGAAGGGGCTGTTTTGGGCATGTACACAGGCTGCTGCCCAGTTTCCCTGTTCTATTTAGTCACAAATAACTGTGCTAAATTCTATGATTAATAGAATCAGAGCATCATAGGATCCCAGACTGGTTTGTGTTGAAGGGACCTTAAAGCTCATACAGCTCCAATTCCTGCCACAGGCAGGGACACCTTCCACTAGAGCAGCTTGCTCCAAGCCCCTCTGTCCAACCTGGCCTTGAACACTGCCAGGGATGGGACAGCCACAGCTTCTGTGGGCACCCTGTGCCAGTGCCTCAGCACCCTCACAGGGAACAGCTTCTGCCCAAGAACTCATCTCAATCTCCCCTCTGGCAGGTTAAAACCATTCCCCTTGTCCTGTCCCTACAGGCCCTTGTCCAAAGGCCCTTTCCAGGTTTCCTGATGCCCCTTTATAAAACTAAAAGAACCATGAAGTGAAATGGGTGGGGGAAAAAAAAAAGAATTTCACTGAGGTTTGGAAGGCTTCTATGAGATTTTTGCATGTCAGGATGGCATCACTAAACCCTGGACAGAGATGGAGAAATGGGGCCCTTAGCCAAGCTTCTGCAACTCTAAGGTATTTGTAGCCCTTAATAAAGATTAATGAATCAAATCTCACTTTCATAAATAGTCTCCCATCATTCTAATTGCCCTGCATGATTTTGATTAACTTCAGCAGCAGAGGAGCTATCCATAAATTACAATATGTGAATCACTGTCCCAGCAGTCCTCCTATAATTGACCAGAGGAGGCTAAATCGCACCTTAAGCTGACTACGTATGTATGTCTACATCTAGAGATCGATGTTAGATGTGTGCAAAACAGCCATTAGTGTTAAACGTAGGTTAGGTACCAGAGTACAGGTACCCAGTGCTGTTTGGGAGGGTATGTGAGATACCTGGGCAAGGCTAGGAGACAGGGGACTTATGAGTACCCATTTGGAGCTGGGTTGGGAACTGATAGGGGATAGCTGAGAGCATTGCATCATATGCCCTGTGGTCTTCAGTACTGACAAAGCTTCTTACCTGCAAAAACTGCTCTTTGGGGTCAATTTCAAGAGCAAAGCATGAATAAATGCCAGGTGGGCTTACAGCATTTTAAGTCAGCTTCTCTTAGTGAGAGCAATTCAGGCATGGCTACAAAGAGCAGGGAATGATGTTTTCTTTTAGCATGACAGTCTTTAAACAAACCCAGTCATCACTTTGGGGGTGGCAAGGCACTGGAAGTTATGCTGCACTGCATAGAGGAAACAAAGCTGCAAAGGGGGTGTAAATACATGTTTATTTCTGTGGTGCCCACATACTGATGGAACTGCTGTCACCCTTCCTTTCTGCATGTGACTGATTAGCCACACATCTGCTTCTGCCACCACTAATGTCCAGTTCTTACAGGATTGCACTCAGCTCTGGACTGCTCTAGCTCTCAGTTACATCTCCTCATGCACACAGTCAGACCCTGTTAAGGACTCGCCAGCACAGCCCTTCCTTGTTGCTGAGGAGATCCTATTGGAGCAGGTTAGGATCAGTGAGACCTCCAGGACCCCTGTTTCCACAAGGTTTTAGGACACCTTCCTATGCATTTTTCAGACTCACTGTGCAGATTTGTGAATTCCATCTAGAAAAAAAAATGAAGGGGAATGCCATTAGAGCCAGAGCTTCCAACAGAGATTGCTGGTAAGAAAGTTATTCTTTTCACACACACCACAAAAGACAACATGTTGTGTGAAGCATTCCCCTGAACTAATGGACTGTTTTATAGAGGACACTCCCTACAGCCAGTCCTTCATGCATATCACCTCATAATAATCATGTTCTGGTGCTGTGCACCCAGAATATCAGCCTCAATTTGCTTCTCTGCTGGTCCTTAGGAGGAGATGATAGGTGGTTGTCATGGGTTCACCAGTAGCAGTCATTTTTTTCCTTCTTGGTAGCTGGTGCAGTGCTGTGGTTTTGATTTTGGGCCTGGGAACAGCACTGATAACACCCATGGTTTTGATTACTGCTTAGTGATGTTTTGGTCTAACCAAGGACTTTCTGAGTCTCATGCTCCTCCAGGGAGGATGGGAAGCCGGGATGAAGCAGAGTCAGAATACCTGACCCAAACTGACCAAAGAGATATTCCATACCACAGCACATCATGTCCAGGATGGGAAAAGGGAGGGCAGAGACCCAGAAGGGAGGGGGTGCACTGTTTGGTCAGGCTGGGCATAGGTGGTGAGCGACTGTATTCTTTTTCCTTGTATTTCTCTTGTCATTATTATCATTGGTGGCAGCAGCAGTGGTTTGTGTTATACCTCAGTTACTGAACTGTTCTTATCTCAACCTTTGGGAGTTGTGTTCTTTCAATTCTCCTCCGTATCCCCCCAGGACTGGGAGAAGAAAGAGGGGGAAGTGAGTGAGAAAACTGCTGAGGGCTTTAAGCCACGAGAGTGGTTTATTCAGTTCAAGCTCAGATACCACTATTTTAGAAGATCCTTTCTCATTGAAAGTGGTATTCATGCAGAGCTGAGTAGGCTTCCTCACCAAATGTTCTCTTATCACCTATCTTGCTTGCCATTTCTAACCTGTTCACATGCAGGTGGCTTATGTCTGTGGAAAATCTGTGAATCAAATTTCCATGTAGTCCTGACAATTTAGGCTCCTCACATACATAGGAAACAGCTGAGGCAAGAAAGTCTGGTTCACAGAAACCTCACAGGTACATTGGGTTTGCTGTGTAGTGCAACATAATCCCAGTGTCTTACCATCCCAAAATTCTACCATGTGAGGGAGCTGAGGCACTGGCACAGGGTGCCCAGAGAAGCTGTGGCTGCCCCATCCCTGGCAGTGTTGAAAGCCAGGCTGGACACAGGGGCTTGGAGCAACCTGCTCTAGTGGAAGGTGTCCCTGCCCATGGCAGGGGTTGGGACTGGATGAGATTTAAGGTCACTTCCCACCCAAACCAGTCTGGGATTCTGTGAAACTAGGAAGAGAAGAAATAGTTCTTCTCTTCAAGTTCTAATTAAATTTCTAATACAAAATGCTCCTCTCAAAAGCTGTCCTGTAGTGGTGCTGTAGTATACTCAAACACAGTGTCTTTGTAGGAGGAAAGAAACCAGCACAGTCTACTGCAATGTAAATATGTATTTCAAGAGAGAAGCTGCTTAAGAATAAGGAAATTTGTTTAGATGAAATTAAAAGGAACAGCTGAAGGGTAAGAAATGTCTATTGGTGGCAGGAAAATTGTTTAAAGACAATGTGTGGAAGGCTCCGAGGAAACATAGCTTAACAGGTAGACTAAAACCAGCAAAACAGACAGATCATTGTGGTTTTCATAGACCATGAAGCAGTGGAGCTCTGGCAAGAGCCAACAATAGACTCTGAGGATCAACTTACTAAAGGCATCCTAAACTACTAATAAATCCCATTAACATTCATGAAGAACAGAACATCAGCTAGAAAACCTATCACCAAACTAGCTTGGAAGAGAAGGGCACAGCATTAAAGCTAAATGAAAGTGTTTAGGGATGTGATCACCCATCTTGATGGTGAACGAAATAGAGGAACTCTCTCAGACCTACTAGTCAGTAGAAGATGCTTTTGAACAACTTAAAGGCAAGCAGAGGCAATGATAATGAAGAACAGAACAAGTAAAGAAGCAATAAACATTGTAAAATGGTGGAAAGCTTTAATGCAGAGAAATACACTGGAGAATTCTGGAGGAATCAATGAATAATCGAATAAGGCCTGGGACTTTCAAGCAACTTTTAACAAGCTGCTTAACTGAAGCAATGGCATAAGAGGAAAATCCCTTGCATGGACTACAAACTCATTAGAAGAGGAAGCAATGGGCTGGAATAAATGAAAGGAGGTCCCAGAGCTCTGAGCAGTGACTTGGACTCTTCAGCATATTCATAACAGATATGGAGAAGGGATTGCATAATAAAGGGTCATAGTCTGCAGGTACTGTATTATTCATGGGAATAGGAAAGAAAATGTACTGAAAGTAGTCCTAGAAGAACCTAATTGTGTTGAATGTGCATGTGCAATTCAAATAACTACACAGAAAGTCATGTACTGGGGAAAAAGAGGCTTAACTTCACACATGCAGTGATGACTTTGCCCTCCCTCCCAGCACTGAGATAAGATCGCTTGGCATCAAGTTGACAGCTCAGGGCTCTACAGCGGGCCAAAAAAGCTGAATGTGAAGGATTATGTATGAAGGAAGAGAGAAAGAAAAAGAAAAAACTCTTTTGCCACTACATAAATCCAGAGTACTTCACACTGTGATTGCTTGGGCATGGAAGGCATTGCAGAACTAGAAATGGTTCAGAAAAGGATGAGCAGAAGTCGCCTACATTAGTAGTTTAGGTCAAAGAGACCAAGATTAAACTCTTAAAAACAAAATCAGAGCAAGACTAAAATCCTAAGTGAATGTAACAGATTAATAAAATGAGGAAGCTTATAGAGAAGTTCAATAGAAAAGAATCATTGTGTGTTTCTCAACATAGTGTGTTATCTTTAAATTAAATAGTTGGGGAGCAGGTCCAAAGCAATAAAGAAAATGCAATTCTTCACATAATGTGCAATTAACTGTGGAACATCATGCTGCATGATGTCACTGATGTTAACATATCATCACCTAAATATTTAACCTATGTGAACATGAGTTTATCAGTCCAGAGGAAGCATGCCATGGAACTGTTGGAACAAGTGCAGAGGAGGGCCATGAGGATGATCAGGGGACTGGAGCACCTCCCCTATGAAGATA
>JASSUY010006348.1:0-14137 GCA_032466535.1 Forpus xanthops
GGGGGGGGGGGCTGCGCGCGGCCTGATGGCGTCATCCTCGCCTGGTGTCATTGGGGCGGAGCCGGGCCCCGCTGTCGGCGCTCCGGTATCACGGGCCCTCGGGTAGGGCGGGCGGAAGGGCAGCGGATGGTGCCGAGAGGGCTGACGGCTCCGGCGGGGGTTGTGGGGAGCAGGCGGGACGGGCAGAACAACCACCGCTGCAGGCAGGATGGGCAGAGCCTGCCACCAACCACCCGTCCGCGTAACGTGACGGGCCAGGGAGCAGCACCCGAACAGAGTCTGCTACCGGAGAGTAGATGGAACACGGCCCCTCTGGGCTTTCCAGCGCTGGAAAGTCATGGGGTTTTTAATCCCCCTTCCAAACACCCCATCTCTGGTGACTTGCCACCATCCTTAGGTGAAAACATTAATCAGTCAAAAGAGACAAGCCACAGGCCATGTTGTGAGCAACATCTTTACATGACACAGAGAGGACAACGCTTGGCAATAATACCTTTCAGCCTGCTCTATTACAGAACACTTCCCGTTGGAGGATTCCCCACTGGCAGCAGGTTGGTTATGCAAGGCAAGATGGATGGGAGAGCCAGTTGGTCCACTACCTTTAACTGCTCTTCCACCAGAGGCAGCACCTTGGCTCAGGCAGCCCTTTTGTGAATGCATCTGCCCTGTCCACCCTTCCCCAAAAGCGTGGGAAGTACAGAGCACTCAGCCAACCAAAATCCTGTGGTGGCTCTCACCACCTGGCTGCTCCCGCTTCTGCTCCTAGGTCCCACTGCTAAGGAGCGATCTAAGAATTAAAATAAACCCCATGCCATTTTGTAATAACATTAAATAAGTAATTTGGGTGCAGCCCCACAAGACTGCTCCATGCCCAGCTGTGCAGGCAAGGCTCATCACAAAGCAGAAGTGGTGACACTAAGAAAAGTCCTTTTTCCTGAAAGGAACATCAGTGGCAAGCAGAAGCTGCAAATAAAACAGGCTTTCATTTCTAAATTTGACTTAAAAAAATCTCCTGTTACGAACAGTCAGGGCTTGCCAGAGCCTGGTGGCACGCTGCAGGTGTCTGCAGGCAGTGATGGCAGGACTGAGACAGAACCTGGACACTCCTGCCTGACCCCACTAGTGCTTGGGCATGGCAAAGTCCCACGCTGTCTCCTGAGCGCATTTCCACATCGCTCGCATAAGTCGCGTGAAGCCCATGTCCTTGGGCTTCTCCAAGCCTCTCATGAGGCGCTGCTTCATTATGGCAACAAACTCCTTGTTGCTCAGCTCACCATTCCCTGTGAGAAGAAGAAAAAATTAGAAACACTAAACCCCACCAACAACCTCCTCCCTGCATGTGCTAGCCTTAAAGGGCAGCAGCCACAAGTGTCATTTCCTGCAGAAACTGAAATCATGTTTGGCTTCAACCTCCCATAATATACTGCTAAGCACTGATTGCTGACCCACATTAGGTGAGCAATGTCTTGCAGGGCCCAGAGTGCTGGGGCTCAAAGATGCAAAAGCAAATGCAAAGCAAATGCCCATGCACCCAACAGGGAACATTCAGCTTTAAGAGGTTTAGAAATTACAGGAGCACAGGGTAACAGCACAGATTTTCTTAATGGAGTAAAAGCAGAAGTTCATTAAAGTAGCCTAGTAAGGATTCTGAGAATTATGTCAACTAAATTTATGTTAAAAATAAGATTATAGTAAATTGGGGCAAATTTTATTCCGTAGTTGCTTAACCACAAATAAAACCACTGGGATTTTTATTTAGGGCACTGGCTGATCAGAGAGCACAGCAGCACCACAGTGCAAACAACAGCCTGATACCTCTCTGCTGAGGGGCTGATGCCTCCTGCCACTATGCCACACTTACTCTTGTTGCCTGTTCTGCTCCGCTGCCTATGGTGCACAGCTGACAGCACTGATTTTAGCTTCTGGGGAGCAGCACAGGAAAGCAACCCACATTTGGGCACAGAAGATACGTAAGGGACATCAGCCCTCCAGAAACAAACTCACCAGTGTCATCGGTTCCCCAGATCAAAGAGAGAACCTCTCTGGCTGATATGGAGAATCACATCATTTTGTTTCATGAACAAGTTGCTTCATTTGAAAGCAATTTTCCTGCCTTACATATGCAAATATTGGCAGCGGAATTCAAGCAAAATATCAAGAGGTGAGTAAGATTCCCTCTGGTGATGCAGGTTTTTGATGCATGTATGGTAATGTCTTTAAACATTGACAAACTGAAAACACACAACGGACGTCTATGCCTGCTTTTCCACTTGATTCATTCCTTGCAGGGACTCCTCTGGCCACCACAGTCCTTTTCCCCAAAGGTTTGCTATCAAAATATTTAGCAGATTGTCTTATGAGATGAGAATCCTTGGTTCACTCTAATCTCTAGCCTCATCACCTGGCTTGAAGATATATCAGGAAGCAGCACTGAAGCACAGAGCATAAAACAAGAGATGCAACCTTAGAAAGGTGCAAAGAAGCAGGTGGGGCTGAAATCCAGAGGGGCAATAAGGAATAAATAAAAATTCTTAAAAAATGCTAATATTTATATCAGAATGCAAAAAACTCTCTATTTATGTATCACTGCTGCAACTCAGAGCTGTCAGATCCCTATGACTGTGCTGAAGAAACAGGGTGCCAGCAAGGTCTCTGGTTTTGGCTTGACAGTTCTGGGCAAATGCAGGATTTTGCTACTTTCCAAGTCTGAATTGCTGCCACCATCCCCTGATGGCAAAGATTCCACTAATGCTCATGAAGTACAGTTCTCATGAATTCTCAACCCAAGACTGCTTCAGTGTGGCAACAAGCTATCCCAAAGGGCTCACATCCTCTGTGGACCAGCAAAGCAACAAGCTTCCCAGCAAAGCACAGAGCTGCCATTAATTAAGCTGATAGTTGTCCAGGACTTTGGAGATAACAGAACACCAGATAGGTTCATTTACAACACTGGAGGCACAACAGCTCATTTTGTTAACCAAATTAAAGTTTGGGGGTGGGGGTGGAACCCATGCATGCCAAGTACTAGCATCCAGTGCTTTAACATCAACATCTTGGAAGCTGGGTATCATCAAATAGCCTTCCTAGAAGGGCAAGAGAATGGGGTAAGCTTAGGGTCACTCACCATCACAGTCAAAAAGTGCAAACACCACATCGCACACATGGTCTGAGAGCTCCACCTTGGCCACTGTCTTGGCCACTTGCTGCATTGTCACTGCAACGGAGGGAGGGCACAAGGTTAGCAAGATGGTGTGATCTGCCAACTGCAGCAAACACAGAGTTGCAGAAGTCTCTTTTTCTTCCACAGAAAACTGCCTTTACAAATGCATGTCATGTTCAAAAAGGCTTGAAATAAGCTTCATCCCCAGCCCATTTAATACATGCATCAAAATCACACTCCTCAAGGCCTTTGCCTTCCTAATGCAACACTGCATGGAGTGGTGTGCTACTGGTAAGCACCAGTGTGCTGATACCTGTGTTCAACAAACACATTAAAAATGGAGACGAAACATTTTCCCCCAGAATTAAGTTACAAAAATTGGAGTTTGCACTATGGCAAACACCAGGTGGAAACCCCCTCCTGATGGCCTTGATCAACAAGGTGGCTCCTTCTGACTGAATGCTACAAATATGATAGTCTACGGACCAGCTATTCCAACAGGTTGGGAGTAATAACAACCACTCCTCCTGTTAAGCAACCTAGGGCAAATAATTGCAGAATGAACCCATGCACAGTCTCCCTGTGACCATGGGCTCACATGAGAGGCTCTGCAGCAAGCAGACACAGTCAACCTTGCAATAAAATAAAGAGTTGTAATAAGTTATTTCTCTTCCTCCACCCCAGACTGGCAGCTGAGCTCATCAGCAAAGAGATGAGCAGTAGTTTTATTCACACCTCTAGAAAAGAGCAAGCCATGGAGCTATCAGTCTGGCAGGGTTATGCAGTAGGTTTTGCTGCATAAAGAAAGAAAAAACCCTCAAACTCACTGGGCTGTTTTAGCTCTTTCCTTACAGGTATTTGTGCATATCTGGCTGTCCTCTAGTTTGTTTTCTTCTGCAACTGAAGGAAGGAGGGGAGGTAAGAACAGCTCAGCTGTCACTTTCATCAGGGTTGAAACACTGCTCCCTTCCAGACATCTGATAAAACAAAAGGGCTTTGCACGACTCAATAAAATGGAAGGGCTTTGCATGGATGTAGATGTATTTTGAGTTAAACTGTTTCCCTATGAATTCTGACCCAAGGAAACCCTATCCACAGACACTTTGCACCGCAGCAGCAAGCCCAGAGGAACCAGGATGAATGTTTAGCTGCAGAGCTCCCCTTCATTCAGCAAGGCAAAAGAGTGAAGTGGCATGACACAAAATCAGATTGAAACCAGAGAAAGCATCTGCTTTCATCCACAGCATCCTTCTGGGTTCATGTGCTCTGGCCCTTCAGAAATTCTGAAGGGTTATGTGTCAGAAAGTCAAGAATAAGCACCTGATCTGCACCATAACATGATTAAATAGAACCTGCATAAAATGTTTCTAATAGTATGGGTTTTATTATTATTATTTGTTTTGTTTTTATTTTTTTCTTTTAATGAATGTTCAGATTATTGGTTTCTTCCACCTCATTTGTGCTTCCCTAAGTGAGTTTTGGGGTTTTCCAGGAAGAACCCACAGCCACCATCAGGTCCTTTCTCCCTATAAAATCCCTTGTGCAGGAGAAAACTAAAATTAAACAAAAGGTGGATTAAAATATAAATAATCTCAAGTAGGTACCCGCTGTTTCCTGCAATTGTTCTTTTTGAGTTAAAATCCCTTCCTACATGATAGATGTAGCTCTGGTCTGCAGTTATTACTCTGTATTACAGTTCTGTCACCATAAGTCAGGATACGGCTGCTGCTTTTGTGTGTCCCCTACTGGCAGCCAGAGCTTGCTTTGAGGAGGGCAGAGGCAATGGAATCATTAAAGATGACTTGAATTAATTTTGTTCCCCAGCCTTATGCCCAAACCTTGCCAACCAAGTTGAGGCGAGACTGAATGTCTCTCCCAACTCACCTGCACCAGCCAGGCTGCAGAATGTACTGTGCCACACATGTGGCACAGCTGGGTAGTGAAGGAAAAGGGTAAATAAATGTTTTAAACACAAGGACAAGCCACCAGATCCGTGCATCCCTCTCTTTTCTGAAGACACACTAATTTGCCACCAAGATGCAACATGATTGAATGAATGAACCACAGCACAAGTGAGTAGGTGCATTAGATGGCAGCAGCTCTCCAAAAAGGGCTTTAACAGTCCACCACTGAAATTTCAAGTGTTAGTGTCTCCCACTGGTTCCTTTAATAAGCAATCTGGGTTATTTTATGCATTTTCAGTGTCTCATCTTTTTTTTTTCCACTCTAATTCCTAGAACTGCAGAGCAAGCAATGCCTCACCAAGTGCTTACAAACAGGGTTTTTCTGTGAGTGAGAGCCTTACCAGACGACAAACTTCATGTTTTTTCCTCTGTCTTGAGATTAATCACACATTTGGCCAAAATAATGGGCAGCTGGGTTGCTGCCATTTCCAGAATGGCACCTAGGGGGATGCGAGCAGGGGTCCCTGCCTTGGGTGGTCCCAGGCTGCAGAGGCGGGACACACGTGTTTTGGGTTTCCAGAAATCAGGCTATTTAGGGTCTCACACTGATAGGCATGTTTCATTTTAAGCATCCCAGCTGGAAAAGTTGGATGCCATCATTAACAATATAGCTAGTAAAATTCTATTTAACCTTTTCAAATCATTTGCATGTGTATGTACTGAAATGTCCTTTCAGAAGAGGGACGTATAAACCCTATGCTATTGTGTGGCACAGCATGTTTATCATTTTCTTCTCAAAATGCAAGGCTGCAGCCCTGCAGCTGAGTAGAAACTTCTCTGACATCAAAAGGACGGTAATGGACAATCATGGAGATCATGCTTCTGGAAAAAAGCAGAGCTACGAGACCAAAAGCACATCCAATCCACTGCTTATGTGATACTCACAGTCATAAATAAGTAAAGAAAGGAGATTCCAGCACGGAAAGTGGTTTCTAAACTGAGAGGTACTCAGCATTTTTCAGGGGCTGGAGATTTATGGAGAGCCTGTCCTCTGGATTACCAAGCTGATTTCTTACATCCTTGTGGACAGACATCGTCTGCTGCAACAGCACAACAACTCGTTGTATCAGTACTCAGCAAACACTGCTCTGCAATTGTGCATGTACTAAAACCGAAGGGGCAAGCAAGCTCTGGACCACTCTTGCTTAAGGACATGGTGCTGAGCACTTCCATGGTCCTTCTCCATCAGGATGCATCCATATATGCATCAGTGAATTGGTCTGAGGGCAGCAAAAGAGGCAACCCACGACACTGACTTACCTCTGCAGGACATCAGATTTCATTATTCAACTCCTCACAAATTACCTCCAATACTCATCCAGGCTTTCTTACCGTGAGAGGCTGTAATCTTTGCATGCTTGGAGAGACCCAAAACCTGACTGTAAGTGACCCTGTTCAACTAGAGGGTCTCAAAAGATCCCTGCCAAATTCACGTACTCTACAGAAGTCCTCTCCATGCAAACAACTAGCATTGACCATGTGCCATTACTCCAGGAGCAATCTGAGCTGTGCCTCCATGGGGGACTAACTTCGTTCATCCAGCCTTGAAGGCAGATTAAAGAAAGCAGCAATTCAATGACAAATACCTGCTGTACTCAAAACTCACTTCTACCTGTCTTCAAATTCCCATCAAGTCTGCAGCTATTTCAAAATCCATACTTCAAGTAAAATGATCTTCCATTAACCCATCCTGGGCTCCAGCCCAACACCAAGCCAACCTGGCCACTGGAGCAAGCAGTGGGCTCAGGCATATCCCCTTGCTTTGGCCCACCTCTAGGAAAACACATCTGTGCCTTACCCTAAAATGCAAAGGAGTTGTATTATGGCTCTCTGCCGGTGCCAGCAGAATAGCTGTTTGGAAAGTCTGGCTGCAGATGGTGCCAAAAAAAAGTGCGATTCACACCCTCGCCTCGAAAGGGGAATAAGCAACAAATTCAGCTCCTGTCCTGCTGCCAGCTGTAAGCCCATGTTGGGAAAGTTTTCCAAATAATGATTCTGATTTAAGAGAATCACAGCTATTATGTTTCTGGTAAAATGAAAGACTGACTGACAAATAATCTGGGTGTTATTCTATGGGTCATTAAGATACAGCTTTATGACCCTTTTGAGAAGGAGCAGCTACTTTAATTCAACACAGAAAACAGGCTGTCAAACTATGGCTGTTTCACAGAAACAACTTGGTTGGAAAAGACCTTTAAGATCAACAAATCCCACCATTACCCCAGGACTGCCAAGACCACCATTAAACCATGTCACTGAGGGCCTCATCTACATGGTTTCTGAACACTTCCAGAGATGGCAATTCCACCACTGCCCTGGGCAGCCTATTCCAATGCCTGATCAATCTCTCTGTGAAGAAACTTCCCTAATACCCAGTCTAAACCTCCTCTGGTGCAGCTTGAGGCCTTTACCTCTTGTTCTATCACTTGTTACTTGGGAAAAGAGACCAACCCCTACCTCACTGCAACCTCTTTTCACATAGTTGTACAGAGCAATAAGGTCCCCCAATTCTTCTCCAGACCAAACACCCCCAGTCCCCTCAGCAGCTCCTCATTAAGACTTTGTTTTCCAGATGCTTCACCAGCTTCACTGCCCTTCTCTGGACCCACTCCAGTACCTCAATGTCTCTCTTTCAGTGAGGGACCCAGAACTGAACACAGTATTGGAGGTGCAGCCTCATGAGTGCCGAGCACAGGGGGATGATCACTGCCCCTGGCCCTGCTGGCCACACTATTGCTGATACAGGCCAGGATGCCATTGGCCTTCTTGGCTGCCCAGGTACAAGCTGGCTCATGTTCAGCAGCTGTCAGTAAGCACCCCCAGGCCCCTTTTCCACTGAGCAGTTTTCTAGCCACTCTTCCCAAGCCTGGAGCATTGCAATTCTACATTACAGTGTCTGATGCTACCCATTTTTTAACTCTTAAATTTTAAATGGTCTGTATAGAAGTATTAGGTGCTAACCTAATTAGGTTTCTAAAAACCTCATGTTTGGTGCATTAGGTTAGCAGCAATGATGCACTTCCTCCTCCCTATATGATGAGTATTTTTTACATTTGTTGGTTTTTCATAAGCAACTTTATGAAAGCTTGATTTTTATAAGAATGCACTCCAATTATTGCTTGATTTGTGTGTGCAACATTCAGACTAGGAGTACACACATATGGAAACGGGTAATGCACAGACAACTTGGGCATGAGAGCAGACAGATGCCTACTTCAAAGGGTCCACCCAGGTGTACTACTGCAGCTTGCTTTACACCTTCATTTGGACCATAGCAAACCCCTTTCTTCATGTCTTCTGTCCAGAGCATCTCTGGGTTGAGCAGGGCAGAAGGATGCGAGGGTGATTTATGTCAGCTACCAGACACATGCAAGGGGGGGATTTATAGATTAACCCTTTTCTCCTGCATGAGCCTGAAAAACATCTCTCTTGAAAGCTGGGAACCCTGCAGGTAGGGATAGGAGTCTGGGGAGAGCCAAGCCTGTAAGTGACTTGAGGCCATGCCTTGCACACCACCAACCCTCCCCAAGGTTTACTTACTCCAGCCAAATCCTCCCAGCTCAATGGCTGTGGCTCCAGCAGAAGCTCATTAATTGCACATAATTAAACAGCAAATCACATTGATTTACTAACTGCATGCAGACCTAAATACTCCACGCAAACATATTCCACAATTGGGCAACTGCTAATTTACTGTTGACACTAAGTAAATTGGATTTGCTGGGCTATTACCTCCTTGTGGGATACTGCAGAAAGGGCTCTGCACAGCAGCAGCACATCCGTACTTCATATTTTACTTTAAATGAAAGAAAATCCTACTAAGTTCTTTTAACTTTGTCTTAAGATAAATGGTGAACTAGAACACAAAGTACAGATGATTTCCTCTGAAAAAAGTCAAAAGAAGGTCTGCTCACATTTGACTCCCTTTAATTCCACTGCCCAAAAACCTATTAATGCCTTAATATTCCCACAACAGCAGCAGGTGGAAGAATAGCTTACTTCCAATTTTGCAGCTGCCCAAATAAATCAGTTTTAACTTTCCACTAGACAAGGGTGTCCACTTAGCCGAAAAAACTTCTAACAAGTTTGCCATCTTTTTTTCTTATGCTCCCAGTCTGAGTGCTAAAAAAAAAAGCAACTCTTAAAAGAAGATCTAGAAAAGAAAAGCACACACTTGTGACAGATCCTGGCAGCAGAGAGCTAGGATATTTTAGTTTAAATACTTGTTTTGGTTTTAAATCAGTGTGTTGGATCTGAGAACAAACCTGATATGGGTTAGCTCAGAAAAGAAAACACATGATGAGATGAAGAAGGAGATGTATTGGTCTGATCAATAAACCACAGTATGACCAAGATCCCCTGGAAACACCAGCTCTGAGGTTTATTCAGCCAGCTCCTCTGGGCACATGCTGCATCTGGACTGTGGGTTATCTAAGCCTGCTCTGAGTAGACTTCAATGCTTAGTTTGGGACCTCTGTGGCATTTAATGCTTCCCTTCCTTCCCTCCATCATGCCCGAGACATCCAAAGGTGGTTGCCATTACTAGGATTTCAGATTAGAAATGCAGCATCTGGCCATACAGCTCTTCTAGGCAAAGCCTCTTATTTTTAAGCAAAGCTGAAACAGAACAAGGGTTGAACCTTGTTCCTATCACCAGCTCCACAGATGGTTAGTGCCTCTGACACATCCATCGCAGAGAGCTCTACAGAAGACACAGTTTGCAAGAATACTTCTTATAATACTGCTTGCCTTTGCTAACAGTGTTTCAAGTACTCTCTAAAGGGAGAAAAATAGCTCACTTCAGAAATGGTGATGAAGAAGAAACACTGGTGTGCCTGGGATCTGGTACCAGAGCCTGTGATACACTCGCTAGGTCATCTTGCCTCTGCATGTATCAGGCCTGAATAGTCCTGCTGAAGTATTACCACTATTCAGGCTACACATTTCAGCCTTTTTTTCCCCATCTATGTCTAAAACTGGGGAATTATAAAGCCTAAAACCCCTCTTTATCCATGGATGTAGTGAATTAAACCTGTTATTTCTGGGGAGGAACTGAGATTTCGGTACATTTTTAACATGTCAGTCAGGCTCATTTGACACCTTCCCAACTCCAAAGACACTGCATGAGTTGTACTCCCTCAAGCTTTCAGTGCCTGTCCATATCAAGTTTTAATACCTTTATCAAGCGAAGCTCCAGCCATGTGGTAGAAGCTCAAAGCTGTGTCCACGTCATTTATATTCTTCAGAAAAGTGAAGAAGTTTTCCACCTCCTCAAACGTCAGCCCCTGCAAGAGTAGAAAAGATGGTCTTACAGTGATGGGAAAAGGAGAACGTGACATTACCTGGATTTCAAATGACAAAATGATTCATTTGCCCAAAGCTGTAGCCAGAAGGAAATCCATCTGCACACTCAAAACACTCCTACCTCGGCACCTGTACTACCTTCGTGACCTGTACTTTTGTTAACCAACTCTGCTCCCCTCTTGGCCACACCAATCATGCAATGGGAAGGGACTTCCCCATGCATGCTCAACAATGTTAGTGACCAAAAAGCCCTGGTTTTTTTTGACAATTTCTCTGGCCCTTGCTCCACAGTCAACCCTTGCCCAGGAGTGCAGACCAAGAGCCTGTGGTTGGGAAGCAGAAGACCACTGCAAGCAGGTTCATTTATTAATTTTAAGCTTGCACACTTGCAATGATAATAATGGAGTTCACACACTGCAAGGTCTCTCCCAAGAGATTCGGGGGTCCCCGAGGGGGAATCCTTGTCTTGGGGACATGGGTAAGATCCATGTCCTACCCAGTATCAGAAGGTGACAAACCACTGTTATGTATAGCTGTGCCACAGCTTGCTTTGCTGCTGGCTGCAGGATAACTGCAGGGCTGGATCTCTGTCTGCTCTACTTAGCAGCACAGTCACCTGAAGCTCAGCTCATCCTGGGACAAATAAGCATGTGCTTGGTGAGTGCCTACAGCCACACACACAGACGCAGAAGGATAGCCTGAGATCCCCCATGGCTGCACCCCAGCACACTGGATAGGCAGGCAGGGGATAAGCAACACACTCCTCTCCTCATCAATCCGACTGGCAAGGAGCGCACTGGGAAAGCAAATGCTGAAGAGCACAGTTCTGGGATTCTCATCGAGTTGCACTACACGATGCCTGATTTTATCAACCTGTTAAGCACCAGCATGACTGCATCAGTGTTTGGACATGAGCTGCAGACTCCAAACTCTCCAGCACATCCATGGCTCAGAGCCAAGGGAGAGGTAAATCATCACCACAGTAACAACCACTCAGCCTTCCTCTCTGGAAGAGATAAATCAGCTTGTCAAGATGAGTTCAGGTTCAGGCTCCTCCTATCCTGTCTAGCATGACTGACTGATACAGCAAGACATTAAAAATCCCAGCTGCATAGCATGGTCTGGATGGAAGGGCACATGTTCAGTGGCTACTGTCAGATATAAATTTATATGATCGGTTGTAATCCTGCTCAAATTTTTCCAACAACAAAGCAGGGAAGAAACCACCTATTTATTTTTTTAATTTTAATTTTTTTTTTTAAAGAAAAAGCCTATTTTTTTTATGATCTTCTCATACAGATATGGCGCCCTTAGAATTGTAAGCAGAACTACAGAAAATTTGCAGCTTGTTTCTATCTTCGCTGTAACTGTGTGGCAGTGCAGCACTGATGTACATAGCACAGCATGCATGCCACAAATACAACAGCAGGCTTTGTCAGACCTGGATTCATGGATACAGACCAAAAAAGATGAGATAGCAAAATGCACACATGGACAACAGATCTGACAGGGAAGGTTTACATACTTACATACGTAAACTCAAGGTCCTTTCACCAGCTGAAAAATCTAAATCAATGATGTATCAGGGTATCCTACAAATTTGGGATTTCATGTGGACAGAGATGCTGAATCTCTGCAGAAAAAATGCCATCAGTATTATGAAATTAACATTTTATTGATGAATGTTATAGTTGAGGCTAGCAGCAGCTTTAACTCCTTTCCAGCTGCCAAAAGGAAAATAAAACCAGAGACTGGGACAGCCTCACGCTTGTACTGATCAAGTCGATAGAGGAACGATCACCTTACTCAGAAGTCTGAGTATGGGAGTTTATCTACTCCCCATCGATAAGTTTGTCAGCAGTGCTCAACTCTTTGTAAGTTATTCATGTCTCCACTGAACGACCAAGAGATGTTAGTGTTAATTTGGAATCACAAGAAATTGCGTATCTGGAGGATACTAGGGTAGCAATTGTGGGATCTGGATGACCACTCCTTTCAAGGCATTTGCAGATCTAGCTGTTGATTCATAAGTCTGAATCCTTTAATCATTTAAGTAATGAAAAGGATACATAAGCAGACAAACTCCAGAAACATGTATCTGCTTGCAATATGCATCTTAGCTCAGACACCTCTGCAAAAATTACGGCTTTTCACCTGGGAGCAAAGGTTTCAGCCATGAAGACTTACATCTCACTCCTACCCTCTGCCACCTCAAGAGAAAAATATGCTATACAGTTCCCGAAGCGTGTGTGGAAGACAACCTGGACACCAGTTTCTGAAAAGTCAAGTTGGTTTTCTAGCAGTTAGGGAAACATAAACCAAATACCTCGCCTGTAAAGATTACTGACAACTCAAGTCCTTTTTCCTAGGAGCAAAGCAGCTGTGTAAGTCTAACTATTCTGTAAGCAATTTCAAACAAAGTAGACTATGGCAGCTCCACTGAACACACAGAAGAGTTCACACATTCGGGGTAAAATGGGATTTTCCCTCAAGAAAAATAAAAGCAGGTTATCAGTACATACAAGAAAACATGCCATTCCCAGAAGCAGGCGTGTAGAATAACGACATCAGAAAGTGGCTACAGGTTAGATTAAACCCAGAGCTTTAACATTTTGGAGGCTGCCAGGGTTGCCTTGTGCAGAAAAGGTAGTTGCATCAATGAAAACAATGTCTGGCAGACTTTATGAGAAGCAATCACAAGGTAAACGTTATTTCCAGTGTAAAGCTCACTGGGTAGATTTGGTATAATTATTGGCATTCCCCTCCCAGCATCACACTATCAAAATTATTTTATTTCATTTCTACTTTCTTTGGAAAGCAATACCAAATCAAAGCTGCTACTGCTTTCAGTGTAGAGGGGAGTTACAGCAGGTTAGTAAACTGTGCAGGTAATTATACTATGCCGCTATAAAAGTAGGGTATTGAAGCATGAAAAGAAGGGATTTGGGGAAACATTCTTCCTGCAAAACATGTTTGCATCGTAAACCTATGACCTAGAAAGTGTTCAATGACTAGAAAGTATTGCAGGATAAATAAAGTGGCTGGGTGGCTTTAATGTCTCTTTGAGGTCAGGGAGCCAAAGGGAGAACAGTGGGTAGCCTGGGCTCTGCTCCTTTTTCATATAATGGGAGTAAAGCAGACCCCAACCAAAGCAGACCGAACTACTCTGCAGACGCCTGGGTTACCAACACAGAAGAAGAAACAATGCCAGCATTGAGCTTCTACAGTTTCAAGTTGGAAACTGGCTTAATAGTCCATTAATTTACAAAAAAAAAAAAAACACCTTTGTAAGTGCATCCCTGAATAAGTTATCCAGAAAACCTGAAAAGTGGGTAACATGATTCTTGTCATGGCAGTTCTGTTTCTAAAGAGATAGGTAAAATTAAAGCTACTTAAAACCACTGACAGCTGCACCAGGGTGATCCAACAAAAGTACGTAAGTGTATTAGATACAAAGCACTGCATGCAAATCTGCAAGGGATATGGTCTTCTAAAATACCCTGTGTCGTGGTTTAAGCCTCTCAAACTCACAGTTTTCTCTCTCACTCACTCCCCTCTCTTTCTTCCCCAGTCCTGGGGGATGGGGAGGAGAACCAAAAGAATGCAACTCTCACAGGTTGAGATAAGAACAATTTAGTAACTAAAGTGTAACATAAATCACTACTGCTACCACCAATAATAATACAAGAGAAAATACAAGGAAAGAGAA
>JASSUY010006349.1:2972-21685 GCA_032466535.1 Forpus xanthops
GGTTTTCCAGTTTCAGCAAGAGGGGTCCTTACTTCTCCCTCATGGGAGCCCTTGGTATCCATGCACTGCCAGGCCATGGAAAAGGGTAGCGCAAGTCTAGCACTTGCTTTCCCACAGCAACGCACACTCAGGAAATGTAAACCCTATACAGGACTGACAGACAAAAAAGACGTAATCTCCCCCTGACATCATTAAAAATTATTTAGTTGGAATGACCCAATGAATTGGCATTGTGAAGAGCAGTTTAAAATAAATTTCTGTATATTTTCCAACAAACTTATTACAGCATACCATAGTAATTTAGAACTAGCCTAGGAGTCATGGAAGGAAAGTTCTTAATGACTTTTTTGCCTCAGTCTTCACTGACAAATGCTCTGACCACACCACCCAAGTCTTGGAAGGCAGACACAGGGACTGTGAGAATGAAGACCCTGGGCTCACTGTAGGAGAGGATCTGATTCAAGATCATCTTAGGAACCTGAACTTACACAAGTCCATGGGACCTGATGAAATCCACCTGCTGGTACTGAGGGAGCTGGCAAATGAAGTTTTAAGCTAAGCTACTGTCTATCATTTTGGAAACATCATGGCAGTTGGGTGAAGTTCCCGATGACTGGAAAAAAGGAAATATAACCGCCATTTTCAAGAAGGAGAAAATGGATGAGAAGGGGTACTACAACCAGTCAGCTTCACCTCTGCCTGGCAAAATCTTGGAGCAGATTTTCCTGAAAGGTATGCTAAGACATATAAAATACAACAAGGTGCTTGGTGACAGAAAGCAGGGCTTCACTAATGGGAAATACTGCCTGACTAATCTGGTAGCCTTCTATGATGGGGCTACGAAACTGACGAACAGGGGTAGAGTAGCTGATGGCATCTACCTGGACTTGTGCAAAGGATTCAACGCTGTCCCACGTGACATCATTGCTGTAAATTGTGAGACATCAATTTGGTAGATGGACCATTTGGTGGGTAAAGAACTGTCTGCATAGCTGCACACAAAGAGTTCTGCTCAATGGCTGAGTCCAGCTGGAGAACAGCAATGAGCGGTGTCCCTCAGGGTTCTGTGTTGGGACCAGTCTTTGTCAGTGACATGCACAGTGGGATTGAGTGCGCCCTCAGCAAGTCTGCTGATGGCACCAAGCTCTGTGGCTCGGTTGATAAGCTGGAGGGAAGGAATACCATCCAGAGGGACCTTGACAGGCTTGTGAGGTGGGCTGATGTCAACCTGATGAAGTTTAACCATGCCAAGTGCAAGGTCCTACATCAGGGTCGGAGCAATCCCAGGCACAGCTACAGGTTGGGCAGAGAAGAGATTCAGAGCAGCCCTGAGAAGAAGGACTTGGGGGTGTTGGTTGATGAGAAAATGAACATGAGCCGGCAGTGTGCTCTTGCAGCCCAGAAAGCCAACCGTATCCTGGGCTGCATCAAAAGGAGCGTGACCAGCAGGTTGAGGGAAGTGATCCTTACCCTCTATTCCGCTCTGATGAGACCTCACTTGAAGTATTGTGTGCAGTTCTGGTGTTCTCAACATAAAAAGGACATGGAACTGTTGGAACAAACTCAGAGGAGGGCCACGAGGATGATCAGGGGACTGGAGCACCTCTCCTATGAAGATAGGATGAGAGCGTTGGAGCTGTTGAGCCTGGAGAAGGGAAGGCTGCATGGAGACCTCATTGGAGCCTTCCAGTATCTGAAGGGGGCCTATAGGGATGCTGGGGAGGGACTTTTCATAAAGGATTGTAGTGATAGGACAAGGTGTAATGGGTTCAAACTTAAACAGGGAAAGTTTGGATTGAATATGAGGAAGAAATTTTTTACTGTGAGGGTGGTGAGGCACTGGAATGGGTTGCCCAGGGAAGTTGTGAATGCTCCATCACTGGCAGTGCTCAAGGCTGGGTTGGACATAGCCTTGGGAGGCATGGTTTAGTGGGAGGTGTCCCTGCCCATGGCAGGGGGGTTGGAACTAGGCGACCCTAACTACTCTATGATTCACATTCCCTGAAGAGCATTAATGTCTTTGGAGATATCAAATTATCATAAAGGATATATTTCACAAAAATGCTGTGTGAAAAAAAGATTATTATTTTAATTCAGAAATAATATGGTTGACTGATACAAGTTGCATTGATTTATGCCAGCTAAGATTCTCTCTTTGCTGGTGCTTTTAATATGCATCTTGAAACACATTTTAGTTATGCAAGTTTTTAATACAATTGTTATGTACAAATACAGTGCTAAAAGCACTGAGTTTTTATACGCTTGACCTACAGGTTACCTGAAAACCTTTCCTTAAAGACTCATGTGGGCTATATATTAATGAGGGGGAATCAAGGAGAGGTTTTCCGCAGAGCTTGCTCTCTGCTAATAGGCCCTGCCTGTGCTCCCTGGTAATGTGTTCCTACTCCCCTGCAGCCTCACTGCTTCCCTGATCTCTGCTATGCTTTTCACCCCACCCACAGAGCCAGAAAAGCATAAATGAGGAAGAGAGGAAGATCAGTACCCTCTGTCTGCCTCACATATGTAAAGCACCCTACAGCAACAGAGGGAGGATACTAGAAGTAGCAGGCTCTACAAACATGTGGCTATATGACTACTAGTACAAGAAAATACAGTAATTTGCTTAAATCAAATATTCCTAAAGCTAATTATAAAGGATTAGAAGATTGTCCCTGTTCCTGCTCAGAAATTCTACTGCTTATGTCAGGCTAAGGTACCAGTTGTCACACAAAAATGGGTAAGTAAAGAGAAGATGCCAGTTAAGCTTGGCTGTGGACCTTTCTCAGTAAACCTAGTGAATGCATGATAAACATTCTGAATACAACCATTCTCTTCACAAGTATAAGAGAAAATATGCTAGCTGTCTGCCATAGAACCCCTCATCCTAACGATAATAGTTTCCAGGCAAGCTTAGTGAATAGCGCCACAGATAGATTTTAAGACTACATGCTGAATGCAGCAGTTAGTTAGGCTAGAACCTCATATCTGGAAGGGCTGAGCACTGAGGACCTTCATTACCCAGAAAGAAATATAGAACAGAACAGACAACCTGCAGTCAGTGGTAGGCCCTGACAACTGCTTAAACACTGTAACAAATACTGCCCATCCTCTTTTCAAGGCAAAAATATTAAGTAAACCATTAAAACAAGATGTATATGTTGCACTTGACGTGAAAAATTAGCCTTCATTGAACTTAGATAAAATGGTCCTCTGTACAAAGATTAAATCATTCACTACTACATCATGAATCCCAAAAGTATAATATTAATATGAAAAACTTAGTATTATGGCATATTGGAAAAAAGTAAATTCAAAACAATAACAAAAAAAAAAAAAAAAAAGAAGAAAGATTAAGCCTGAGCAAGGAAGATACTTTTGTTTCTTGGTATCTCAAATGCAATAAACTAATTAGAATTATTTTATTAATTCAGACAGACTTTGTTTCTATTAATATTTTTCTATGAATTCAAGTATCTGAAAAAGAATGCTTTTTTTCTTTTTCATGCATCCCTGCTGTTGGAATTAACCCTTCAAGGAGCAAAGAGGCTGATGGAGAATCTTGCATGCACTCAAAGCCTATTATGCTACCTACTCCTTTAGATCAGTTTCAAATCAAGTTGTAACAGATAAGTAATTGCTCGCTCCTAAGTGCTTATGTGGTTCTGTTCTTGTTTAGATCTTGTGAGACTGTTAAGCAGTCACTTCAGGCACACAGGTAAGAGTTATAGTCAAATTATTTTGTAACAATTTGCGTTCTTGCATATCTATTGTTTACAACCTCAATGATTTAAACCACAGCAGAAATTTCAGTGGTTTTGCTGCTGAACTGAGCTAGACTGGCTGAAGAGGGAGGGAGAGAGAACTACGGGAGCAAAGTGTGCACCATACTAGTTAAATGTGGCTGCTGGTTATATTTGTGTTTGGACAAGCCTGCCACAACAGGTATAACTCGCAGTGTGCTTTGCCGTATTGGCACATGCCACTTCAATTTTTATTTTCCTGTTAATCCTTCTCCCATATATTAATCCTTTTCCTATATGTTCCTTCTCTTTTTGTGATTGCCTGTCCTGTAATACTTTAAAAGGACAAGTAATACATTGACATGAGTAAAAACTTGAGCTCTTTGCTGGTTTCCATTTTTCTGAAAGGACAGTGTCAGATGTCTAAAGCTCTACAACTTAGAGATGGAGTTGGATCCTACAGTCTTCTCAGCTTCTTCTCATTACAAGACTTATCTTCACTGGAGCCCAGTTCATTTTTAGGTATCTCAAAAGATGGAGCTTTCCCCTTCACTTCTGCCATAACCTCATCTTCATGATATTGTATCTAAAAGTGGTCAGTCTTAATAACTTAGGGAAGATACATGTTTTTATTACAGCTATGTATAGCCTCAGGGTAGCATGGGAGCAATCAGTGACTATTACATACAAATACCACTTTGTTACTAGTGGTACATGTGCTGTTAAAGCACATAATTGGTGCCCTGCAATACCCTTACCTTGTGCGTAGGTATATTCCTGGACATGCTGTATAATAAGGCACTTCAGGAGATAATCACACCATCTAACTTCAGCTGGCCTACATAGTCAAAAGCAAAAGGTAGGCACCTAACTCAAGTACTTCAGATTGCTCTCTGGAGAAGCTTACCTTTTTCCATTAATTGCATAGAGTGTTTAGGTAGTTCATTTCAGTGCTTCAATTAGATGCCTAAAGTTTGAAGATGTGAATACCCTACTTTGTGACTTTACTATCTTAGATCTCCACTGGCGGTTCTATATATCATATTACTTGACAAATTTGGGCTTACAAGATGATAAGTACCAAGATCTGTCTTTCTTTTCAAACTTGCTCACCTAAATTGTATTTTCATAGCAGGGAACTGGCACTTATTTCTCATGAACAGAATTGCCCCTCTCTATTGCTTCATGCTTTTGTTTTATTTCTCAGTCTACAGTAATTGTTTCTAATTCCACTCAGTCTGATGTTTGACTAATTTACATAACAACTTTTCTGCATTTCTGTCATGGGTTCAGCAGTAGCAGCTATTTTCCTCCTTCTTAGTAGCTGGTGCAACAGTGTTTTTGACTTTTGGCCTGGAAATACTGCTGATAACTCTGATGTTTATAGTTAGGGCTTAGAATGTCTGGTTTGACCAAGGACTTTCTGAGTCTCATGTTCTGCCAGGGAGGAGGGGAAGCCGAGAGGAAGCAGAGACAGGGCACCTGACCCAAACTGACCAAAGAGATATTCCATACCACAGTACATCATACCCAGGATGGAAAAACTGGCGGTAGGAACCCGGAAGAGTTCAGTTCATGGCTCGGTCATTGAGTGGTGAGCAGCTGTGTCCTCTTCCCTTCTATCTTCTTGGTCATTATTATTATTGGCGGTAGCAGCAGTGATTTGTGTTATACCTCAGTTACTGGACTGCTCTTATCTCAACCTGTGGGAGTTACATTCTTTTAATTCTTCTCCCCATTCCTCCCCCACCTCGGAGTGGAGGTGAAGAAAGAGGAGGGAGGGAGTGAGCAAACTGCATGATTTACAGCTTAAACCACGACTATTTCCA
The DNA here is from genome assembly GCA_032466535.1 of Forpus xanthops. Lineage (NCBI taxonomy): Eukaryota > Metazoa > Chordata > Aves > Psittaciformes > Psittacidae > Forpus > Forpus xanthops. The sequence goes on from JASSUY010006349.1 coordinate 8,542, forward strand.
ACCTGAAAACAACAGTGTTATTATCTATGAGGTCTGCAGAAAGCCAAAAAGACAGTTATTTCTTCATCTGTCAGAATATTACTATTCTGTCCCAAAAGAGTGTCATATATCATAAACCACTTCTTCTCATGTAATTGTCATAAAGCAATATTCTATGCTTAAACACATTTATTGTCTCTGTTACTTTCCCTTCACTCTTAAATATTTTTATCATTTTGGCTATCTAAAAACTTATGATTTGTTACAGATCTTCCAAAACTGCTGACAGAGCTAATTGCTAAATTGCCACTGATCTGAGCTCTGGGTAACTTTATTATCTGACTTCTTGTCACCTCCAATCCTTTTGCACAGAAGTTTTATAAGGCTTTAACATTTATTGAATTTGACCAAACAAATTGACCATCCTGCTACATGTGGGAACAAGATTTAGTAACTTGACTGTATCTTTTACCTGGGAAATTTCAAGCCAGCATATCAATTTTCAAAGGTCATTCACTTGCTCTATTTCATTTGACTTTCCTTTCCCCAATCTGTTTGCTTTCTAGTAAGTCATTCTTGTGATTTTTCAGTCCATTCTAGGGTGACAAAGCTTTTTACTTCTACAGGACTCAGGAGAAGAAGGCACTCCATGATCAGTGTCCTGTAGTAAGTCAGAATCACTAATAATCTTTACCTGTATATGCCCATACGATAGGGGATCTTCAAAAAACAGTTTCTTAAGGCCACCTACATTCTTTGCTGCTCATATCATGCAGTCAGAAATAATATTTGTGAAGCTGACACGGTAAAAACCTGACAGATGAAAAGATATGGGTTAGTATTCAAATACTAATTCTTTAGCTTCAGCTGCAAGAGTTAACTGAGAATTAGTATAGCTGAATATACTAAAACAGTATTAAAGGCTGGGTTGGGTTACACACTGTTTTTTCGTTTCAGTAAAGTTTCCTTTGTCTGGCTTCTTCACCTACCTAATATTTTCTCTTCAACTGATACTAAGCTTATTATGTCATCATGTTTGTCTATCCTATTGCAGATTTTATCAAACTGGTAGTCTCTATCTCTGTGGTGTTTTTATGACATGGTTTCTCTGACAGATTGCTCCTGCATGACACTGGAAAATGCAATGACTCAAAGGAGCAGGTGGGAACATGCACTTTCAACCAGCTGATTTGATGAATAAAAAAAAAATCTCACAGAAGCTTATCTGAGTGAGATGTTATAACGTTGTCTTCCAAACGCATTCGCTTTCATGACAGCTGTACTGAGAGACTGTGCAAATTGTTGTCATACTAATTTCAGAGATGATTCAGAAAAGCAGAAGCCCCACATTTCTCTCCATTTGTCACATATGTACATATAGGAAGTTTCCTGATCAGACCAGTACTATTAATTACCCTGTCTTCTTCTGATAACAGCCACTATTAGGTGTTTCAGAAGACATGAACAAAGTAGTCACAAAATAATTGGTCTTTAAAGCTACTAGAATAGGTTTATTGTAGCCCTCCCTGTCTAAAGGCAGGTTTATGCCTTGAAGTATGTAAGATTGCAATCAATGAAAAACCTCTGTTAAAGTTTACTGCTCTTGCTATTGTAGTACTTAGTCATTTTGTTAGCTATTGAAAAGTAATTTTTAAGAGCCCTGCTAAAATCCAAAGTGTCAGTAGTAGCATACCGCAATTAAATCAATACGCTGATTACTCCTGGCGTGAAAAAAAAAAAAAAAAAAAAAAAAAAAAAAAGTTTCCTTCCAGGACTTCGAGTTTACCAGCTTCTAAATTGTTGTGTACATTTCTGTCCCCAGATTACAAGCTTGGGTAAAAACAAACACCAAACTTGGGTAAACAAACGAGTAAAAACAAGAGGATGAATAGCTATCCTCTTCTAAACTTCTCATAATCATTATATATTTTTGATAGGAAATTCTTATTTCCTTCCTCCTAAATGAAGGAATGTCCAGTTTTCTTACTCCTTTTTTCAGTCACTATGTCTACAGCTTCCTGTCTCTTGCTTTGACGTTCCTTTTTTGCGGACAATGACTTTTGCTGCTCTTAGCCACAAGTCATACTCATATGTGCAGGTCATAAATCTCCATATATACCTAAAAAACCCACATACTTAGTGTCCATACTTATACAGGAACTGTTTGTATTGTTTCTAAGAAAAGGATGTAGCGGAATGCACAGGCGAGAGGAGAGGGAATGAAACCAAATGCGCTTCTATGGTGATCAGAGATAAAATAAGCAGTAACAATGTTTCCAAACTTGCTAGAGGCTGCAGAAAGCCCATGTGCCTCCTCGCCGGTTACATTCACCTTGTTATATTGTTACAGGAATCTCCAAAGGCCAGAACTAGAACTAGTTTGCATTGCTGTTAAGACCCCCTTCAGCGAAACTCAATATTAAATGTACAGAGAGTCCTGAGAAAAAAAAAAAAAAAAAAAAAAAGTAAGTTTTCTTCTTCCTTTCCTCCCCCAAATTCATTCTTAATTTCTTTCACACCCACACTATTTTTTTAAAGTAGATGTTTAATGCCTCATTTTTCACCATGAACATTTGGTTTCTCTGAAAATACTCTCTCTACATTTCAGGTACCTATTGTCATCAATAGTTGTATGTGTTACTGTTTAATCAGCTTTACCATACAAGAAGAGATGATCATTTACATTACCTTCTTCAGAGCCCCTATTTTTTGTACTCATGAACTCAGAGAAATACAAAGCATATTGCATATTTCAGCTGAAGAAGTCATCCATTAACAAGTTCCCTCATTAACAGTTAAAGATTAGTCATTATGTTACACCTTGCTGCATTTACTTGCCAGAATTAAAACAAACAGTATGAATAATTTCAATATTTTATACTCCTTGTTATTCTTTTATGTACACATACTATCTATTTTCAGAGATTTATATTATATGTAGGCAATTGAAAAGTTTGCCATGATCCCTAGTCCCAAATTTTTTGGACTAGACTTTCTGAAATAGGTTTGGTTACACCAAAGAGACTTTCTTCCATAATACACGAATTTCTGCTGTTAAATACACAGCAGAAAATATTGAACATCTATTTCTAAATATTTGTACAAAGCACTTTATTAACCCTTTCAAAGATAGAATTACCTGAATCTTAGTGACCACTTTAAAGTATTTAGACTTCTCTAATTGTAACCTGAAAATGTGTTTTGAGGAGTGGGGGAGATGGTGGTGGTGTTGTTTCCTTCTTCTCCCTCCCCCTTCAATGTCTACCATGGCAAACGCTAGAAAAATAGATTAAAAAAGCAGGTTTCCATTACAGGACTTATGGCTTTGGAACTGCAAGGTGCACCAACAGATAAGAGTTCAGAATTAAAAAAGAGCATGATAAGACTCTCTAAGACCATTTCACTCTCTGAAGCTACCTGTTCTAGGAGATCTTCTCTGGGTGTGCATTTTATTTGTCAGAGACCTGTGGTCAGTGAAACAGTAGCAATTGACCAGAGCAACCAGATTGGAACCAGTAAATAATACATCTGCAAAAGGCTGTTCACTGTGACAAACTCTGTTGAACAAGCAGTTATAAGTCCTCCTAAAGTATGTGAACTGCGATGGGAAGGACTGAAGCAGAGCTTTTAAAACAGCAACGCTTCCTCCAAATTGGGAATATATTATGAAAGTTCAGCTGTACACAAAATTACACGTAAGCTAAGTGTAGGCTAGTGTTACTACAAGGCACCATTTTGTAAAATGTTTAAATATGGATCAGAATATGAATGTAAAAACCATGTACAATCTAGTCTGTTTCCCACACACATGCCAGAGCAAATAATGACGCGATTTGTGAGGCATAATGACAATATTGTGCCTATAATGCATTTGCCCAAAGGTACACTTGTGCATATGTTTTCTATTCATTTTTGTTCTCTCTTGCACATTTCCCTTAACTTAATTATTCCATTGATTGTAATTAAGCTCCCTCTAAGCCCGTGAGTGTGAAGTGCTTTTTCAAAATAAATATGAGCAAGCTGACTTGCTTTTCTAAACCCTCACAACACCATGAAATGCCTAACAGACACTTTGTCTGAGAACTTAAATGCATTTTATTTTAGAGGCTTTCCATGGCTTTATCCATTTTAAAAAGGGAGAGGGAAACCCTGCTGATTTTCAAACTACAGAAATCAAACCTCTGGCAATTTTTTTAATCCATTATTCTTATTATTTGTGGTACATTAGTGCCTATTACAATGTGGGCATTCCTACAAAGATTAATATTCCTTTATGGTAATTGCTGAACACACATACATTAGGGAGCACTCCCTGTCTAGAAATAAGGCTTATACAAAGATAACTTGGGCTGACTGAAGAGCAGAAAACATGATAGTAACTAGATAGTAACAGAACTTACTGCATAACTAGATGTATTTTTTACATAAAGTAGTAGTCTCAGTTTGCCACCTGTCTAACCATCTCAACATTGCAACCTATTTTCATACCTTGAAGAGATTCTTTGGATTCTCAAATGTTCGTGTAATATTGATCTGCCACAACTGCACTGTAGCAACTGATGGCTGTTTTTTTCTCTGTCTCCCTCCCGCTACTTCTCCAAAGCCCCAAACTGTCCCATAAGAACAAATTGTGCTGCAGGACCTCTATAATACAAAAAAAAAAAAAAAAAAAAAAAAGTCATCTGTATATGCTTTTGAGGTGAAGGTGCATGTTGCTTAATACCTCAGCAGTACAATGTCTATCGATAGTGCACTGATATTATGTTCTAAAACAGGATAATTTGAAATCTATAGGTATCTAAAGATTTCTCATGACGGCTGATGACAGCTTTGAACTAAAACAAAGTGGAATATATTTAATTAGAAATAGCTAACAAAATCTCATAATATGATAGTGTACTGTGTTGGATGCAGTATATCACCACATGAAACATAGCATGTAAAATATTCACTTAAAACATTGTAGCAGGGCGAGTCCCTTTTTTTACATCAGGACCCTTTTTATCTTCTGGTAAAATAACTAATATTTGATGACACTTAATAGGCATCTGTTAAAACAAGTAATCACATTTTTATACATTCTGCATAGTATTTTGACTATAGCATACCATGCAGGATTGATCTGACTATGTCCACCTAATCACCCCATGTATGTCCCAGTGTATTGGAAAATATAGCTTCCTTGGTGGAAATCTAGTTATCATCGTCACTGAAATTTCATAACTTCAGTTCCATGACTTTAGTGTTTCATTTCATAAAAATGAATGTCTAAAGGTCAGGTGAACTGCATCTCCAGATTTCTCCATTGGCTATAAAGGGAGGGTACATCAGCTGTCAATACCCACACTGTAGAGATCTAAAATTAAGTAAGATAGATCTCATCCTTTACGACATCTAAGTTGATTTTTTTTTTTCTGTCCAGTTGAGAAAGCAACTGTGAGGACTCTGCCCTGCACTAAAGCAAGTCAAGTAGTAAGTACAGATAGAAAGCTTTGCAGTAAGGTAGTAAGAAACATGTCTTGTCATTTTGTCTTTGTTTGGAGGAGTACACAGAAGAATCAGAACAAATATTTCATTGTCACTGGTGAGACAGATCAGCTAGCAGCTGCCTATGGACTCTTTGCTGCTCTTCAGTTGTCTGGTTATTTTTAAGCCTGAGTGGAGGAGGATATGATGCAGTGCCACAGTCCTGATCACTACTTGCCTCATACAATGAAGTTTTGGAAGCAATGGTATTTTCACCGACCTTTTTGCATTAGCATTCCCATAAAAAATACTCAACAACTTCTCTTCCTCCTGCACCTATCAGGAGTGAAGTATCATTGCAATATGAAACACCACCTTGCACACGAGGATCGTGTAGTGGGAAATGTAGAAGGAGCAGGAGGTCATGGACCTGTAGTCACTGTTTCGTCAAGATGGGACAAACAAATTGCCAGCACTAAGCATTTAGCATTTTTGTGATGACTCAGGAAACATGACCGAATTTCTAGTTGCCAATTTAGCATACACGAATCACTGTTTTATCATAAACATATTTAGTATTTTGCAGACCATATGGTAAGTAATGTAACAGCTTAGATGAGCTGATGTTGATGCCTTGGATACACTCTGCCATAATGGCTTACAGACATTTGCGTTTTGAGAGAACTGGAAAATTTACTCGATAATTATATGCTGCTTCTCTTGGATAAACTTGTAGATAGATACAGGGAATAAGTGGTGCTTCTGTGTCACGATAAATCTAAGCTGGTTTATTTCTGTGCTGACTCTGGCTGAGATGGAGTGAGGTTTCTTCTCAGTTAGGATTCTGTATAGTGCTGTATTTCAGATTTGTACCTAAAAGGGCTGATAACACATCAATGTTTTGGCTATTGCTGAACAGTGCTTGCACATTGTCAACACATTCTTTTCTCACTCTGCCCCCAGCAAGTAAGCTAGAGTACAGCAAGAAGTTATGATGGTAAAGAGCTAGGATAGCTGACCCAAACTTGTTTGAGGAATATTCCATACCACATGATATCATTTTTGGAAATAAAAATATCAGGCAGACAGAGAAGAAATGGAGAAATTCAGCTTTCATGGTGAACATTTCTCCTAGACTGGCTGGGCATTGATCTTCTTGTGGGAGGTGGCGAATGACTTCTTTGTATCACCTGTTTTCTTCTTGCTCTTTCCTTCACCTGTTTTTATCTTAATCCACCAGATTCAATCATGCTGCCTGTGAGTTTTCACTATTTATTTCTAAGGGGAGGGACAGAAGGGAAAGGAAGCATGGAAAATGTTGACCTGAATGCTAAAAAATGCATACAGTAGTTAAGTAAAGATCTGAAGAGGAGGTGAAGGTGCTGTTAGAAGTCTTCCTTTTCTTGAACCCTTCCTGTTAAATGTCATCTTTAAAGACAGTCTAAAGGGTCTCTCAATACCATGTTTCACAGCAAAATAAAATTAAGGAATTAAGAAGAGTACATCCCACCTACCTTTTATGATCAGCTAAAATATAAAAGTGATTCACCTGGAATTCTGAATGTTTCATAAATCAATTAAGTCAAATAATGTCTAAATGACTATTAACAAATATAGCTTTCTAAAAAAGCACAATGGTGTAACATACACTTTGCAGTGAATTCCCAGAGGGTATCTGGCATATAATCACCCAGCTTGAAGCATAGCCTGCTTCACCCATACACTTAAAGATGGGAAAACAAAGGAAATTCTCAAGAGTTCATGAAGACCCGATAGCTGCACAGAGATAACAGTCCTGTGGGAACTCTTGCTTTGTCTTTTCAGAACTCTTCAGTTCACTTGTAATCACTTCTTTAAGGATACTATTGTAAGCAACTCCTCAGGTGAACCAAGACAGCCAAGAATTGTTCACATCCAAGAGAGAGAAACCAGTTTCTCTGGAGCTCAGCATGCCACATAGCATTGGAAACAACTACTTTGTCTCCTGTTCTACCTAGGAGTGGAAGAATTTCTTGACAAGAGCAAAATATGTCAAGATGATGATACTGTAGTTAGTGTCAATATTTAGAAATTATTGAGAACTATGTTCTTGCATTCCTCTGCCCTGCTGAACTCTTAGAAAACTCTACATTCATATTTCATAGGGAAGAACAGTTTTTAACAAATTGCATTTCAAGCAGAATAAAGTTTGATCTAAAAGAACACATCCTTGATCCTTTTCCCTTTCACTCTTTAGTCGATGTCCTTAATAATGAAGGTAAAAAATATACATTTCATGTACAAGGACATATTTATTTTCATCCTGTTTAAATTTAGACCTCTAACAAATATTCATACAGCTCTAAAGATGAATCTTCCTATCATTTAGACATTTTTGTGCAAGAGTAACTCAGCTGACTACACAGGAGTTATTACGTATTTATGTGTGTATAAATGAGATAAAAGTCAGGGCCATATTTTACTACAATGGCACGCAGTGCTCTTTTTGTGAACAGGAGACTGAAAAAAAATGAGAGCAAACATTTTTCATTATAAAGTATGCTGCATTACTCTTAGATGCTAAAGCATATTTACATGGACAAGTGTACATTCAGGTAACATACTGTACCAGTCAAAGAACAGCTGCAATAAAATGCCATCTCGTATTGAATTCTATCACATATATGCATATATATATATATATATATATATGAGGGGTTTAATCATACCAGAAGAATTCCCATGGTTTTTATAACCTTGTAAAAGTAGCATCATGATTATATCAGATGGGGGTCAAGTTGAACATGAAACAGCTATTTTAAAGGAAAAAAAATTCAATATCTACTAGTTATAAATTACTTACTATAATGAACTGGTTAATATCCAGGTTTAGAAGCAAAGCAATTTATATCTAAGTTCTCTTTTCAATACTTTATTCTCAAAGGATGACTAAAGCCTATATATATGTATATATATATATATATATATATATGAAAGAACCTTCACTGTTGTATGTAAGTAGATTTTAAACTTTACATAGTAGTACTTGTCCTTTTCTGGCATATCACTAACCTTAGCTCAAGCTGCTATAGTAACTGTAGAAACTCATTCATCATAGACTCATGAAATGGCTTGGGCTGAAAGGGATCTCAAAGGTTATCTAGTTCCAACCCCTGACACAGGCAGGGACACCTTCCACTAGACCAGGTTGTTCCAAACCCCATCCAAACCAGCTTTAAACACTTCCAGGGATGAGGCAGACACAACTTCTCTGGCAACCTGTGCTAGTTCCTCAGCACCCACATGGTGAAGAATATTTTTCTGATATCTAATCTAAATGTCCGCTCTCTAAGTTTAAAGCCATTCCCTGTTGTCCTGTCACTACATGCCCTTGTAAAAAATCCCTCTCCACTGTAATAGCAATAGCAGTCTACTTACTCAAATATAATTCCAGTATTGCAGTCTACTTCAGTGCAGTCAACATCATTTGTCTAAATAAATGATTCTTCAGGTTTGAAGCATTTCTCATTATTCATGCACAATGCCATTAATTTGTTATGCAGGAGATTCAGAATGAGGGAATGAGCTGTGTTGCCAGTTTTTATGTGATTTGACTTTTATTACAGCAACAGTGATTGTCAGAATTATTCCCTTATCTACTAAAACATGAGCAGACTTCTGCAACTTTAATATATACAGCCAAGTCCAGGCAGATAGTTCAACACAAGAGTTCAAACATTCTCATATAGTTGTAGTTATGCAGAGGTTTAGAACATCCCTTCACTGTCAACAGCAATCATTGAGGTAACATATAATGTTTAAATTACATTTAAACATTTACAGACAAGAAAAGACAACTTTCCCCTACCAATGTATACCAGTTAAGGTAATAAATTACTGGAAAGTCAAGCAAGTATCTTGTTTCTCCTCTTGCTGCTCTCTATTATCCTGACACTGTAATCCATACAGCTAATCTATTTATTCAACCCATGCTATATCTTAACTGACTGCACATTCCCCTGCAGGTTACACCAAGTCTCATAACTCCTTTACAAGAAGACTCATCTATGAGTGGTGTCATCACAGAACTTTTCCAATAAGGTAAGAAAAACAGCAGGAAACCTTCAGTAAGTTTCCCCTACTTCTGATTTCTCAGCTTTCCTTAGTGTTAAATTTGTCTTTAACTTCTTCCTTTTAGCATCCCATTGCTTTCTATTCTGTATCATAAAATCAGGTTTTTAACTGCTTACACAATGTCTGCAATAGCTCCATTTATCCTTACACACAGCTGAGACAACACCATAACATAATAGTATTTACATAACTGTAGCTTACATGTTGCAGAAAAATATTAAATGAAGTGTGTTTTAAAAAACTGTGAGGAAGATGAACTGGATTGGGGGAAAACAAACAAACAAAATTCAAACAAAACATTTGAGAGAAGTGGAAAGAATAACACTTTTTTTATCAATTTTGGATGTTATGCTCAGGAATTCTACAAAAAGTAATAAAATATATTTATCTATTTGTCAGTCTCTCTACTCCCAATGTTCTCTGATACTTTTTCTATCTGCGGTCTTAAGACTTTTACTGTACTTCAGAAACAATTTCTCAATGAGATCTAGCTAGTCAATATAGCACAGAATTTTTTAATGCATATTGTATCTTAACAAATTAATTGATTTTTGTTTGCTATTTTTCAAATCTTCACTGAATATTTGTTTTGTTAGAATTATCCTAATACCTATTAACCTATGTTGTTGTTCTTATGTACACTGTGGTTCTTTTAAGCCAGTTAAGCCTCTCTATTTGTGTGCAAACTAATACACAAATTTCTACAACTCTATTAAAATACTATTTAGTTAAGAACCCCATCAACTAAAAGCATTATAGTTTCCATTGTGTATAAGAATGAGAGCTGTCTGATCTCATTTCATATGTTCAGAAGGTATATACTCAATAGCTGTCTAGGAGAAACCTTATTGAGGAGCTCCATCTCTAATTAATGGAGAGAGATTATTAAATTCACCTCAGTTTATATTTTCCAAGAAATTTGAACTGCTGTCCATTATAAACGACTGATAACTTTAGAGAAATAGTTTGCGTATGTCCTACTAAACAGTTTTTTTCCTCCCCACTCCTTCACAGATGTATAAATAGTTACCTTTGTACTAAATCAGATGGAGAATATTTCATACAAAATTAGCTTTTCCTTTCATAGATCATTTTTTGGTGATCTCTATCTCTTCTTTCATCATTTTTCTAGACAAGTCCTCTACTGCCAGAATAGTTGTTAAACACCAGTGCTTTCAATTTTACACATTTTTGATAAGCAAGTATGAGTTCAGATCTCTCTAATTGTTAAAGCTCTTTATGTATTATATATCCTTCATCATGCATAGCTGCCTAACACTGAAATTTCAGGAAAAAATTATCAAAGAATTAAGAGAAATCTGAAGATAAACAGCCTAGTATTTCACTCCTCTACCTTTGTGGTAGCAGTCTATTTTACAGATTTGCTTTTTTCAGGTCACCTATATGAACATTAGCTAGCATATTATTCTAGTATTCTTTGGCTTTTTCATCAGTGCCTTTTATCTAGTCTTTTGCCAAGGAACAAGGAAAGAAACAGGCAGTATGTTTAAAACTTGACAATAGGAAAATACCTCTTCAAAGTCAGTGTACTTCAGTAGAGGTATGTTGTATCACAAAGTAGATCTATTTTCCAAAGGAAAGAGAAACTAGATTTTGTCAGAATAAGTCATTGTTAAAGGACTCAAGTCTGTACAAGATACTACATTATTTGAAGTTGGGAAATATAATATTTTGTCAGTACTAGTGAAGCTTTAACTATTGGTCAGTGTTGATTTTGTCACTGAATACTGTTTATTTTTAAAAAAGTGCAGAATTTTTTTAAATACAGTACATGATCATTGCATCCACTAATGTAGCTTCTGCTGTGAGGGAGAACATCTAGTCACTCTGCATTCATACACTGTCAAAATAGACAGCAATACTCTACATTTTGTTCATTCACTTAACTAAGGGACAACATCTGCATTGTTGGGAACTTGAGATGGTTTATTAAACCGAGTTAATCAGTGCTCTCATTAGCCTGGAATTCAGCATCCAAACACTTCCAATTTAAAAAGAGAAACAGAAAAAAATTATGCTACATTTTGGAATAGGGAAACAGGGAGAAAAAAAATAAGAAGAAATCAAAAATCATCTGCCATTCTGCCTGTAGCCAAGGAAGGGATCAGAACTGATCTGAAAAGCAAGGAGATATTTAAAGTACATATTGCCTGAACACTGTCTGACTGATCTTTCAAAATAATTTATGAAAACATATGAGATTTAGTGTTGCTCACATCTATTACTAAATTTTATTATTTGGTCTTTCTAATGCAGTGAGACATCAGTAAACTGCACCTGTAGATGGTCCAGAGCATTGTGGCTGTCATACTATCTTATGCATAGTGGATAAAGCAGAGCTACTTCTCTTTTGGCCCTGAGTGAGATAGGAAAACTGTCTTCATAAATAAAGTATGCCAATATCTGAAATAATAACAAAGTTCTGTCAACTGACAGGAACAGGAATTTTTGAAGTATCTGCACATCTGCTAGCATCCTGTAAAATAAGTGCTGGCTTCTAATAGCAAGAGAAATTGCCCAAATAAAAGGGTAAAGAGAGTGTGTGTGAGCCAGTGAAAATGAACTTCTCCATTTTCTGACTGTAGTTGGTGATATTTATACTACTTTTTAGGGCAGGATTTAGGAACACTAATAAGAATTATATCCCAATATGGACAAGACACTGTAGAAATACAGATATAGTCCTGAGGTAAAGCCCTTGTGCTCATGTTATAAGCATGATAAGATCAAGGAGAGAGGCAGATTCAAAACTGACCACTGTGTTATAAAAGGAAAACTTCTTATAGGTCATAATTAATAGCAATTGCATTCTTAATGTGGTTTAATTAAAACCAAGTGAATTTTAGTCATGAAAGATTTCACCATCATCATACTTCAACCATGACCACTGAACTGTCAAGATGCTTAACTTCGCTATCAATAGTCTCCCATAATCTGCATCAAAAACTTTCAAACATATTTTTAAAAACAGTTAGTCTAAGAAGCCATTCTAAGAAGCTGGAGAAGTATCCAGTAGAAGATAGACCATTCTTTTAGGTTGGGACAGTGCAGATACAACTTCTGAGAGGGTTGCTCCAGAACTGTGAAAGAGTGCTCCATATTTAGTTTTGCGCATTCTTTCCCTGTACGCTGCCAATACACACAGTCAACGACTGCTGGAGAAAGGATACTGACACAAGTATTTTGTCTGACCCAAGATGCCTGTTCTCATCTTCTCATGAGATGGTTATTCTTTACTAGGAAAAAAAAAAGAAAAAAAGAATTGCAACATCTTTTCTGAAGTCAGTGTTCAGGGACAGATAAATTTCCTAAATGTGCATAAGTACTCTTCAGTCAGTTCCAAAATAAATTTATAGATCATTTCACTTCTGGCTATAATGTGGACAGAAGTGATTCACTAGTATATTAATGGACCTTTCATCTGAGAATTTAAATTCTTAACAGCCTTTCCCTAATAATCCTCACATCTAACTTATATCTGATTCTTAGATTAATTCTTTTTCTTGTGGTTTATATGAAAACTTGAATAGAAACAGAAATTTTCTCATAAGATTCATTTGCTTTG
>JASSUY010006350.1:0-122275 GCA_032466535.1 Forpus xanthops
CTTCCAGGTCTTCTTCTTTCCTCTTCATCTCCTCTCCTGGTTCCACAGACTCTTTTGGGATTATCCAAAAACTTTGCCAAAAGCAGGAAACGCTATCAAAAATGCTATGTACTACCAGAAGCCAGCCAGCTTCAGTCACAAGTCCTTCTAAGAATTAAACTGAATATGGCCTTGTTTTTAACTAAGAGCGCAACGAGACTGTCCCTGTAGTCATCATAGATCTGAACCATGATACAAAAACACTCCTGAAGAACATGCTAAACACCCAAGTAATGTTTTACCTACAGTTCACCAAAGCTGTACCTGTTGGAAGTACCGTGACAAGGTAATCTGCTATCTGATGAGAGAGGTCCTTAGTCAGAAGCTGGAAAGACCTTTTTGTGCCTTATACTCTCATTCAACAACATGTAATTCATGCAACCTCAAACAACATTTGCAAATGAAACAATTCAAGGTAGTCGTGCTTGGAAGTAGTTATTTAAGCACTTCATCACTGAGGATTCTTTGAAAAGCCATGTAGACATTTCTCTAGTAACAGCATTAAAGCCACCCTTGACAAGCTTACATTCATTAATACAGTCTTTTTTCCTATTCGCAAGGATATGATAAATCATCACAGGTTGAACTGTCTTTTGTAAATAATAGGTTATAGAGAAAACAATTATAGAAAGATTTAGCCAAACCTAAGCTTCAAATTTCTTCCCTCTTATTCATATGGTTTTATAAATGCAAGTTACATATATGAAAGTAAGGGCAATAAGTCTCAGATTAAGCAGCTGCGCCTGACAGTATGAAATCAACTTAAATAACCAGATGGTACACACCAAGTCCATATATGTAGAAGAGTCAAAACCATAGGTGGCTCATTTGCAACTTTCAAAAGAGAAAATAATTTCACAAACTAAATAAAAAGCCATTTTCAATGCCTTTTTTCATTAAAAATGCCTTTGTCCTATGCAAACACAAATTGTCTTGAAGTGAATAAATAAGCTCAGCTGTGTTGTGCAGTGATTACATTAAGCTGGCAATCAAGCATTAAATTAAATTGCCTTATTTGGATTTCCCTGCTGCAGGGGAAAAGGTACCTTCTAAGATCTGAGCCACCGAGTAAAAGCTTCACCACTAAACTTCTACAATTAGCAACACAAGAAACTAACCAAGTCAGCATATTGCAAAAATTCCTCTGATAAGCTTTTAATGATTAACCCTGTACTCAAAGGCTCATAGACTCTCACACTCCTCCTCTCATGCATTCAATTAACACCTGCTTTGAACAAGTTGAATGTTATCTCCATCATGTACCCATAAAGCAGCTCAGCACTCCTGCTTGCTGCCTCCAGTCACACCATGCACACAGCAATTCATTACTATACTGTTTTATTCAACTCCTTTTCCTTATGCCTATTTTCATCCCGTGTTGCAGCTATATTGCCAACCAGAGTCTTTATTTACTGTATGTGAAGTCCATCCCCTCCATAATTTGCCAAAGCAAATTTAGTACAGCTTTCTTTAAAAAACAAGAATAGATTCTCCAGCACTTGTATCCCCTTAGTAATCTATGCATCACAACCAAGAAAAGCAGCAGTCTTATCAAACTCAGATAACTACATTATGTCCCTGGAAAGTCTTACCAATAACAAAGTAAGAAAAAACTTTTAGTTCAGAAATTGGTTCAAACCTGTACCTCAAAATCACTTAGGGGCTGCTCACAGAAGAAAATGAATGTGCCGCACTTACTACATCAACACCCATCAAGGCTTTGAGCTTGAAGGGAAAGAAATCTCCCTAGCTTCCCTTATGATCGCACTCCCATAAATTATGGTTTTTAGTCCCCTAAGTCTTGATCTTTGGCCTTAACTGCTCACACTGGATCACTGTACTTGGAAGAATTAGTGGAAATGAGAAGAAAATTTGGTCTTTTTTATTTCAAACAATATCAAAATAGAAGTTTTATATTTTTCTTGTGCTGTCTCCTCAGCACAAAAAACCTAGATGAGATTCCAACAAAACAATCAGAAGACACCAAGTCAGCATATATCCTGACACCTCTGTGAACACATAAAGCTAAAACACTCTGGAGAAAGTTATACCCATGTATTCAGTATCTGAATTCCCGAAGCTGTTTCATCTCTGAGATCCGATATGCATTCGATGTGGCATGAATCAAGCATGCTGTTACAGGTGAGCACTTGCTGATGAGACCTTACCTGTCAGCATCTCCAAGCCCCAGTGAAGTGTTGCGCTGCATCGTCTCCCGCACCGCAGCCATGCCATCAGGCAGCCGGTTTAGCCTTCGAGTATAGAGCCCCAGACCACCATCGGTCATATACCTTTAGAACAGCAAAACAACACGTCAAACAGGAAAACTTTTATATATTGTTGCATTATTGCTCCTATCTTCTGAATGTTTTAATTGTATAGTGCAATTTGCTTTAAGATACTACTCGGAATATGAAGCAAGGAAAACTTTCTTTACTAGTGCAGAGGAATACTTTTTGCCTCTCGTTCTCAGTAACATCTTGTAGTCTCTCACATCAATAAGAATTGAATTTCAACACGTTTCAACAAAGGAACAATACTTAACTTTCATTAAGGTTGCCTAGCTGGAAGTAATTTAATATTTGTGAATACTATCATTAATGATCCTTTCCTGTCCAAAAAATGCATAATTTATAGATACCCTCCTGAACTCTGTGTGGGCTAAAACGCCATGATGGAAATCTCAACCCTTTGACAAGTTAACTGCAAAAATCACATTGAATGCCCAGCAGTTTGGTTTATGAATAAAATGTTCTAATATATTAATTGAAACTAAGAAGTTGAAGAGTTGCTCCATGAGCTACCCTACATCAATGCCTCAGTAATGCTTTTAAACATCTTGCTGCATTTCGCAACAGTAGTTCCAAGTAAGCAAGATCCAAGTGGCAGAATAACACAGGAGGATTTATCTTTTTTCATTTCTGACTACAGATACATGCAAGGTAGTTTTAAACTAGAAAGTCAAGTCCCCTTTGCCTCTCATGACACTGGCAAGGAGTGACTTCTGTGTTACCACCACTAGTTCTTCAGCCTAGGTACATTGCCATGAGCATCACTGACAGATTTTAGACACCTGAGACTGTAGTAACTCCAACAACCCTGACAGTACAGTTGTCTCTAGCATACTGCTGGACACATAACATATCTCACACAGTTTGGAGCTGATGGGAATGTATCCACTTAATCCTTTAGCTCTCTTAGCAAATTGTCAGCAGTCCACAGAGTAATATCCAGATATGCAAGGATATACCTCCGGCTCATAAAGGCACAGAGTTTTTTTCTTAATGGCAAGACACCCTCATCCACAGTAAGGAAGAAGAGATGATCCTAGCTGCAGACAGCAATGTCTTTGCTAGCAAGATGTTACTGCAACAGACGTACTTCACCCAAGTCAAATCCAACCACTAAATTCATCAAAATGGGCTGGTAAAGAGCCAAGAAGCCTTGCACGATCTGCTGGTTATTGTTTCAGGTATACAAATCTGTACAGGGCCTTCTCAGGAACAACCCAGGAGTCTCTTTGGGGAGTCTAACAAAGAGGTTGCTAAGGCTGTTAAGTCAGATACAAGAGCATTCCTCATTCAGCAAATCCATGGGGACACGATTCTCCAAACTCTTAAAGCCTGTAAAAAGCATGAGGAACAGTTGCACTATAACTGGTGTGGAATTCGCCTTATGTCTAGCATTCTAACTTCTGTTTGATATAGTACATAAATATTTTATCATGGAAGAATACATTTTTCCTTTGAGCTACTAAAATAAAAGTGGAGCCTAAGACTATACTGTTATACAAAATGCAAACAGCATCCTGAAAAAACACCTAATGCACATACCTTAATAGGTTTATTGCAGATACTTGTCTGCACATGAAACATGTTTCTGTATGAATACCCATTGTACACATACTAGAAAACATAGTTTTTGGCTTTGCTGTCAGATTTCTGGTATGTGACTAGTCCTTTGATAAAAAAGATCAACTACAGCTGAAATAGACTGCTCTCCATGCTTATTATTCAAAATAGGTGAAATGAAATGTATTACTCGTTAGCCATGCTGAAATTAGTGGAACGCTCTTTCAGCTACCATCCACAAATTTCATTCTCTATGCAGAAGCTCAACAAGCTGATCCAGATTAGAATACATACACAGATAGAATAATACTGCAGTTACATCCAATTGAAAACTGACAGTCCATAAATCTTTCACAAGTCAATGGAAGCTGGATGCTTCTGTCATATTTGACAACTAGACTGTGAGTTTTTTTTAACCAAGATCCTGTAAACATAATCATATAGAAAATGACTTTTACCTACTATACCAAAAGGACAAGTTTCTTAGAATACAAAACAGTATTTTGAAACACATTTGCGCAATCACAGATTGAAAGCTTTCTATCTTATTTTCATTACATGCAATGTCCTCTACTCAGGAATGTTTAATGCCAAAAAAGTGCCAAAACTAACAATTCCTTAAGTCCTTCATGCAGCAGTGAGTTGAAAGAAAAGAAGGAAAGGTACTAGCTTCCAAATTCTGTGAGGAAAAGCACATTTACAGTAAACACACTTTAAAATAAGTGAAAAAAAAATAATCTCTATTATTCATTGTACAGAGGAGACTAGAAGTTACTGCTGCCACAAATCTCCAGGTACTGCTTCCTTTTCCTTCCTCTCCAACCCCTCAAACTTAAACCTGTCTTGGCTCTCAGAAACCATTGTGCCTTTATGAATACAACTTCATTACTGCTGCAGATTTTTGCTTTATGAGAGAGGAGAATATAATGCGGGTGTATTTTTCTAAAGACAATCTTAGAAGGCTACACTTAGGGAGGAATAAACCTAAAAATATTATCCCGCATGCATGTAATTCTAACAGAATTTATAGCCCTACACACGTCTACACAATATGTAATGCCAGTATACTAGCCTCTCCTCTGCAATGACACACTGCAGTTACCAATGATGTGTCATGTCTTTGACTTTTCTTATTAAAAAAAAAAAAACATGACAAGTTTGCACTGGATGCCTTGCTAGATTTATGAATCTTGAGAACTATGCAAGCATATTCGGTGCAAAACCAAGCATTTCAAAGTATTTTCCTGCCTGTTCCAAAGTAAGAAGTTTAAACATATGAGCTAGGAAAAAGCATAGTATCCAGGCTCTGCGACTCTAATACAGATGTGTAAATACTACATATTCAAAGAATTTAATAACTCAGATGCTTTAGGAATGGTACAAATAGCCAATGGGGAATAACTGCCTCTAATGAAGTCCAGAATGGACAGTGATGATGTTAGTTAAACTGAGTTTCTAATCTTTTCAGGAATTAATGCTTAATTATCTCTGTAATTTCACTTTTCATCAGCAAGGAAACAAAATTAATCAAGCTTCTTGGATTATTAAAAGACTTAAGTTAAACAAGAGCAGAATTATGCACTTCTAACACACAAGTGGAGCCCACTTTCTAGGTCATACCATTTTTCTAGGAGAAAGTGGCTCTCTGCCCTGTATTACGGACATAAAGTAATTTGCTTTGGAGTTCCCTGGACAACCTGGACCTTTAAACTTCTCTTTTCTTTAGCCAAAATACACCTTTTCTATGCCTCTGAAATTTTGAATGCCTTAATAAGCCCTTCCAAGTGCAATATTTTGAGGGTATTTCTAATGCTGGAGTGATTTATTTCCCTTTCCTGAAAGGTACGCTGAGGAAACAGGAATGGATTATGCCAGGGGTTGGTAAAATCCAACAGGCTGAGTTGCAGGACTTCTGTCCACACTCCCTACTTACCCATGTATGCAGGCAGCCAACAGCACACCTACTTTTATAATCCGACAACTCTACCACTTCATATATATTCATTTCATTCCTTAACGTATATAACTTTTTCCAGTTTTGAAAAGAGTTAGCTAACGGACAGGCATTCTTTACTAAAGTATTAAGAAGAGAAGGAGCAGCAGGTAAATCAGCAGCACACAACAGACCAGACAAGCCTACCCTGATCTACTCAGCATCACATGGCTCTGTAATCCCAAACCCACAAGCAGGAGAGCAGCAACATGCCCCCAGACTGAAGCTGATTCTGACAGCTTTGCTCCTTGCCTTCCTTCCTCTTGGTGCTTCAGATTCAAGGTTAGTGTGGAAATAGCTGCTCAAGTGCCTCTTGGTAGAAGACTTGCATAGCAACCCAGGTGCTTGAAACTTGAAGAACAAAAAGCTTGTAAATTTTACAGCTTTTGGGTTATTCCACAAATCAACATCCGCTTTGACATGCAAAAGTGTTCTCTTAGCTGCAGCAATAACACTGTTATTCTTAATGTTTTCCTTTAAACATGTATTTTCACTAGGCTTCATCTGTATTGTTGTTACAGTTAGTTAAATGAGATCAAGAAGCTTAACAAGCTTTGAGTATTAAAGGAGTCTAACTTTGCCGGTTGCTAAAAACCAACAGCACTAAATTCTCCACTGCTGTTTTGGAAATATGACGAACATGATCAAAATTATTATATTGATGCTTTTATATCAAGTATAAACATTATTTTATGTTCTACTTGCTTGCTTCAACTTATTACCCTTTCTTCAGGCTGTTAATGAGAAGAAAGGGTAAGATAAAGCCTTACTTTCCCTCTTCATCTACCTTGGAGTTGAATGGCTCTTCAGAAATGAGTGGAGCACCACATCTTGAAAGAGAACTCTGGTTACAGCAATAGGACTTCAAATGCCAATATTAACTATTAACAGCTCTCAAAGCAGGCTTCAAAGAAGCCAGGTGATTAACATGCATACAAGAAGACAGCAAGACCCAAGAAAACCTGAGACAGCAAGACCTGGGAAGAGACAAGGACAGAGCAGAAATCCACATATTTTGCAGAGGAATTTGAGTATCAGCCTTCAGTGGCTGTTCTAGGAGACGTAAGGGCTTCATTAAAGCATTAGGAGTTCATTAGGACTAAAAGAATTCTTCCCCTTGTAACCAAATGACAAGTAAAAGCTGAATTATTTTCAAGATGCAATCTTGCTTAACTATACTTATTACCATTTCCCACATTTTTCCCAAACTGTATCTTTGGGATCGTATCTTTATGGTTTGGTATCTTCGGAGCAGGTTTAGTTCAATCCAGTGAGAACACCAAGTTAATCCTGTGGTTTGGAGGCCTTGTCCCAGAGCTCTGAACACTTTCTGTATGCAGGAGTCAGGCCCATAGCAAATGTTAAGCGTGGAGGCAAAGCCTCTTTAGCCCAAAGATGTGTCCAGCATACCTAAATTAAAGGTGAGTAGCACAAAAGAGTCATGAAAAGACAATTGTTCCCTCTTGCTTGAGGGGATTACTCATCTCACAGAAGAATTAATCTGAGAACCAGACTAGCCTAACATTAATCCTAGACTAAATACTCTCTGGAGTATTCTATGAGCATCAACCTTCCACGTTGTGGAGCTGGGCCAGTGGACAATGAAACCCCAATGGATCACCTCTTTGTAAGATTCATCTGTACAAAGGAGAATAAATCACAACAGCCATTATGACATTTGGAAGGAGGAGGGATGAACCCTGGGTTTCCAGCTCCCAGATGGTTTCTGAAATGTATCCAGTCAATCACTAACGCAAAATGAATGACCTATACTGGCAGAGGTGACCAGAGACAGCAACCTGACGAAATGAGGTAGACAAGACTGGAAAACACCCAAGTGATCAATCCTTTGAGGTGTGCATATGCCACTCTAGACCCCAGTGAAACATGGGTGGAAACTCATTACTTGAAAGGACAAGCATCACACCTGCCAAACACAGGCTGGAGCAAGCTGAAGATCCACCAGAACCAAGCAGCTGTTCAATGGGGTTCTTCATATGCCAATTTTGATTTAAATGCCTAATCCTTTCTCAGAATCTATTTCAACAAAAATCATAGTAATAAGCTATAAAGTGATCATTTTGCATTCGCCTCTTTAATTTTGTCAGAGAGAGGAAGGATGTGTGTGACCAAACAGGAGCAATGAGAGAGTGCTGCTTCTCCACGGGTTCTCAGGAGGGTGAGCAGCAGAGGAAAAGTTTCTCCTTTGGACACCCATCTGCACACTGCTTTTCTGCAGGTGATCCACATGGACAAAATGTGTATGATTGCATCTCCCCCTACTGGTTAGTCCCAGTACTTATTTTGTGCTTTAGAAACTGTCCTTTTGCTCAAATTACAAAAACCTCCTGGCACAGAAGCAGCAGTTCAAACACTGCTGAGGCGTTTATTACAAATACAAGCCCAGATTAGGATAATGGCTATTAAATGGTACTTTGGTAGTCACTGATGTTAGGACAGTAGATGACAGTAAGCAAAAACCACAGCACAGTACAACTTGAGTTTGTTTAGCTGACAAATACTACACATGATCCAATGTGAGTCTTTTTACACCAATGAAAAAAATAAGCCTGATTCCAGCTGATCTCTAAGGTTGTGATTTACATGCCTCTGGTGTCTGCCTGTGCTAAATTCTACACTGCAAATATAAGTTCTATAAGAGCATGTTATCTGAGATACCATTTGTGATAGATGTCCAGAAGGTTTTAGTGATGAAGCTGACACCAAAACTATTCCTGAACTGAGTGCAGTACTTCAGAATATTGAAAATAATACACATTACTAATACTGAAAATGCTTGCAGTACCATTCTTAGAATATTATTGTGATTTAAACACTATCCTAATTTTTAATTTTCATTCTCCCAGCACCAGGACATGTACAATTTTAAATCCAACAGCCAGTTTTGAAACAGTTCAATACAGCTTCCTAAAACAAAAATCAGAAGTCAGGGTTTCCTAATACCTTTTCGCAAAAGTCAAAACTTTGAGTTGTCTCAGTCCTTCATTATTTATGTTAATTATCTATGTACCACATATTGCTACTATGTTGCAATGCTGAAAAGGTCAAAAGCAACCAGTCCTAGCAAGGCAGAAGGCAGTTCAAATAAACACTGCTCAAGTACAGAAGAGAAATGAAATAAACCCCCTAATGATGCTTAGTAATGTTGTAAGAGTAAGGAATGCAGTTCTACCCATCCACGGTATTTGGATGAAATCTTATCACTAAAATCATACCATTTAAAGAGCAATGCCCAGTAAAAACACTAACCCACTGTATCTCAAAGTGCACAGAAAAAATACGGTGGTAACCACCATGGCAAAAATTAAATGGGAAAAGACTATAGGTGGCATTGAATCAATGTACAGGGAGAACAGATTCTCATTCTCACCACGATTAGCTCAGCCGCTCTTGATTTCTAGCCATTGCTGGAAACATTCAAGGTCAGGCTGGATGTGGTTCTCAGCAACCTGATCTAGTTCAAGACTTCCCTGCTCACTGCAGGGGGGCTGGACTAGATGACCTTTGAAGGTCCCTTCCAACCAAAACCATTCTATGATTCCTGCTGCAGGCAGCTTAGAAAGAATAAGCTTATCTTAACTCCAGTGACCAAAATCAGGTTCTCATTAGCAGCAAACTGCATAATCTTTCTCTAAAACGTTAAGCCAAGTGAAGGTCTGTTTCACCACACAAACCTAATATCTGAAAACAAGATGCTTCGCTGTCTGACTGGTAAGAACAAAATCTATCAACTGAGCTGAAAAAATCCTACAAATACCAATTATGGTTCAACATTCAATTAAATCAGCCCTCAATTTCAGCTCTTCTTCTCAAACTCTCCTTTGCCTCCTAAGAGATGTAACACCTAGATTTCAGCCTACAACAGAACGCTATTTCAGTGATGGTTTTGGTGCATGTTTCTCAAGGGTAGACAGGCCTCCACACCACAAGGATGATTTCTACCTAGGGCATGATGCTTTCATGTGGGTTTGACTGAAGTGAGAGGATAAAGCCTGATTTCCCAGCCCCCAGTGACCTACTTTTCCTTTCAGCATCCTTTCATTCATGTTTCAACAGGGCTTTGAGCAACCTGGTCTAGTGGAAGATGACCCTGCCCGTGGCAGGGGGCTGGAACTAGATGAGTTTTAAGGTCCCTTTCAACCTTAACCATTCTACGATTCCCTAATTTACCTGCTTGTAGTGCTCCCAGGGGAGCATAAAGACTTGGATAAACAAGAAGGAATCATAATCCTGAGCATCGCACACACAAAAGCATGAATAAGCTGTGGAGATAGGGATCTGGAATGGGAATGTATCAGCCCTAAAGCATCAAATAAATGGGGAGGTCAATAAAAAGGTAGAAAGTTTCATCATTCCCCCAAGGCAACAGTCACTACACCTGTGGGAGATCTCTGGAAGAAGAATTTTAACACAAGCCTCTGAACATCATATGCAGGTTTAGTCCTTCTGTCCTCATCTAATGGCTGAATGAGATACGACAGAGTCACTAGGTAACATTTCTTGATGAAACACACTTGAGAGTGAGCTGGGCATGCCCCAAAGGCCAGCTTAGCAGGCAGCAGACCCATGATCCGTGCGTGGGGCAGCTCACATTTGTACTACCTCCAAGTTACAGCACTAGGGTGGTTGAGCTGGCAAATCATCAACTCTACAACTTGTTGGAACATAGCTGGAACAGCCATTCTTCTGCAAAAAAAACTTGCTTTGACAAGCTGTGCTTGTGGACCTAAAGCCAGTTCCTGAGAAACTTTGTGACCAGTACGAATGGGTATTTCCATGCCAGTAATTCTGCATCAGAAGTTGGACACTAGGGCAGTGGAAACAGGGACAGAGGATTAATTACATTAAAAGAAAATAATTTTCAAAGGCTTTTCTGACCAACAGCTCTTTTGCTCCATTCTAAGGACAGATAGAAAGAAAATTAACCCCACATCTCACTAGAGAAAACTGAGGGGAGGCACGAACAGTAAGATGCAGGTATGTACATGTTAGTAGTTAGAGGGAGACTGAAGTGTTCAAAACCTTCTTAACAATCCCCCATAAGCAATGAGAGTTAATGTCCCTACCTGGGACAACCTCTAGGGTGGATAGGTGACATAATTCTGGGCTTTGAGGAGAAGCTCTATAGCCTCAAGCTCAGCCACTCGCTGAGGGAGGAGAGCTGGATGCTTATTTCTCACCTCACGCAAATCCTACTCATGTTGCTTTGTCATTCAGTTGATGTTTTAGCACCCTCAATAAGAAAATTTCTTACCTTTGATCCACCCCCTGGAGACTTTCTTGGTTTAAGAGATATTTTCCACACGATTGGAAAAGATTTTCTTTCTAAGCCTATGAAAGCAATCCTGATGTCTGCCAGGGCTCTGCTTGAGCAGATTTATTAAAGGAGGCCAAATGAAACTTCCCATGACCCAGTACATTTCAAAGAAAGCATCAGGAGCGCAGGGCTAATATAGTTTATCTTGGATATTGGATTTATTTTGGCTGTAACAAATAGTTTGGCTTTCTGCCCTATCAGTTTGCCAATGAAAACACAGATCCAAGGTTTTCAGACTGCAGGGTTGTAGCAAGTCTGAAAAATGACACAGTGAAACACATACCAGCTAATAAAGAGCTATTCATGCTATAAATGCCCTCTTGTCCTGCTTTCCACGTACTATAACTAAGCTTCTGGAAATATTGGGCCTGTCCACCCTAACAGTGAACTCGGAGATATGTTCTGCAGGGAGTCACAGAGATGCTCTCGTTACAAGCAACCTCTCTGATTTCTAAGCAGTGTATTATTCCTCTCCTGCTAAGACACAATATCATCCTACTTTTTTATTATTGGGAATAAACTGACACTGGGGAAGGTAACTTCTGAAACAGGCTACCAAAACATCTGTTCATGCTAGAGATGGTAATCCAGCATGATCAGATGTCAGTGAGATTCAGCAAAGGTAAAACTCATTTTTTTCTCTCTCTCCATTGGTATTATAACCGGTGCTGTTACTGCAACATTTCCTTCTCAGGAAATACACACACACACACAATTGCTCTCCACAGACTACATAACCCCAATATTGTGGGCCTGGTTCCAGGAATGCACCCTGCAAACACCCAGCAATGAGAGGACTTCCAAACTGCTCAAACTCCAAACTCTGCCCAGGACCTGGCAAAAGAGATGGACCTGATGATGAATTGACCTACAATACAGATTCTGTTCTTGGAACTAAGTCAATGACTACAGTAGTGCTATATAAATCAACAAACTAACATTATTTAGCAAAATAGGCTTTTGTAGCTAAAGGCAAAAATGCAGAAAGAAAAAACTGTACACAGAACTCTTCTTGTCCTAAAGACTTTAAATGGAGATCCCATTTATCAATCTGTGGCTGGTTATATGAGTGAAAACTGAAAGTTATCTACTACCCTTAAAAATCAGTGGGAAGTAAGAAGTATTCAGTTCAAGACAGAATCACCGACTCCCAGACTGGTTTGGGTTGGAAGTAAGCTTAAAGCTCATCCAAGTTCTAGTCCCCTGCTATAGGCAGGGACACCTTCCACTAGACCAGGTTGCTCCAAGCCCTGTCCAACCTGGCCTTGAACACTGCCAGGGATGGGGCACAGTTTGAACACTCCAGGTTAAGAGTGTGGTGTTGTGGAGCCTGTGACTCCAAATGTTCTATTTCCCTTTCTTGATGTTATTCTTGGTATGTAAGTCGCTGCTTTGGTGACAGAAGTACCAACTCACAAAAACATTTTATTACAGTGTAAGTCCCTTAGACCCAGAACCTAAAGATCACTCTTGTGTTTATTGACTATGGGGACTTTTATATTTCTTTTTTTTTTACCCTACAGGATGCCCAGAGTCACCCTGCAAAGGAAATACACAGAGATGAGTGAAGGCACAGATTTCTCTGGAAATATCATTCACAAACTCAATAGCTTTCTTATTCTTTCCTTTGCCTCAACCTGGAATCTGAACTTTATACACTAAGTAAAGAGCTGCAAATACTGTGGCTCCTCAAGGATATGAACAGCAGAAGTCTGAGCTGACAGAATTCAGCCAGGGACACTTCTCAGCTCATGCTCCAGGTGCTTTATAAACCATGGCGCTACTCAGACATTTTTTCCTCACTTCTAGACCAAAATTACAGCCTCAAGTATGAATAAAAGTCACAGTCCAGAGGAAAAGCAGTAACTGTTAGTACAATAAACACTGCAAAACTCAGGTGTAAGTTGATTTATCTGAGGAAAGCACAAGGTGCTTTAATGACAGGATGCATTACTAACGCAGCAGCAGCTACTGGTGCTTTATCTGAAACAGGATTTTATACTGGGCTTTGCATCAGCTTCTTTACTATAGGTTTCACGAACAAAAAATTAAAAATAAAAGGTCTGATTTAATAAAAAAAAAAAGAGGGGCAGCATGAAAACATCCAAATATCCCCAACAGCCAGACTTAATGGAGGTTTCCAGACTGGTAACTGAAATGGTTAAGTTAGTGACATGGCAGGAGCTGGACTGCAGCTTCTATTTCAGTAAGACACTAAATCTTCCACATAAGCCGATGCTACAAGAAGTGTCACTTAAAAAAACATCACAGAAGAGCAAAGGATGTAAGAGGGCCAGGCAGGGGAAAAAGGTTACCACAAAAAGAAATATGCCATTTACATCTGAAAGATCAGTTTTAACATTAAGTCTAATGCTGATATACTTGAGCTAAGAAAATATGAATGTACTTTCTAGAAGGAATTGAAAACAGATCTATTGAATTGAATATGGACTTTGGAGCAAAGAATATGTGCTTTTTCCACTCAAGAGATGAAATATTGATGTAAAACCTTATTAATAATGATGTATTAACTCATATTTCTGCACTCTTAACTTTTCTTTAGTCTTTATTTTGCGCATGCAGGTATTTTGCCCTATGCACAGATGTAAACTCATTTCCCTTCAGTGAACTGCCCCATCAAAGTTCAGGCAGCATAAAGGCTCAGCACAAGTACAGAATGCCTCACTCTCTCGTGCCATCTCGTGGGCATAAATGAATGTTGCAGCATGTGTTTGACTACCTCAGGGAACCCTGGCTCAAGAAAACTTTAATCATGTGCAACAGTATGTTCACACATAGATATATTTTCTTTACAAGCACTTAAAGCTTAAATAATGCGTTTAAATCCCAGTGACTAAATTATCTGTGATAATAAGCTGTCTCTCCAAATGCTTATTAAAACAAGTAGAATGCTTTGTTTCTTTCTCCAAATAATCACAGAATCATAAAATAATTAGGGCTGGAGAAAGGACCTTAAGATCATCCAGTTTCAACCCTCTTGTCATTATTTATTAGTTCTCCAAGTAATCCAAAAAACTCCAAGTAATCATAGCAGGTTGCAGGAGGTGCTCCTGCCTCTCTACTGTACACCCCACTTGGAGCACTGTGGCAGTTCTGGTGTCCACAACACAACAAGGACATGGAGGTGCTGGAACCAGTCCAGAGGAGGCCACAGGAATGATCAGGGTTGGAACATCTCCCATATGAAGACAAGCTGAAAACATTGGGGCTGTTCAACCTAGAGAAGAGAAGCTGCGTGGAGACCTCATAGCAGCTTCAAGTATCTGGAGGATACTAGGATCTACGAGGATCTACGAGGATCTACAAGGATCTACAAGGATGACAAGAGTCCTTCTTCATCAGGGACTGTAGTATTAGGACAAGGGGCAATGGGTTAAAACTCAAACAGGGGAGATTCAGGTTAGGTATAATGAACACACTCTTTCCTGTGAGAGTGGTGAGGCACTGGAACAGGCTGCCCAAGGAAGCTGTGCCTGCCCCATCCCTGGCAGTGTTCAAGACCAGGTTGGACAGGGCTTGGAGCAACCTGGTCTAGCAGAACGTGTCTCTGCCCATGGCAGAGGTTGGAACTGGATGAGCTTTAAGGTCCTTTTTCGCCCAAACCAGTCTGGGATTCTATGAAAAGTGTCATTAAACGCACTTAAAGAATCGCATACAGTAGAGAATTTAAGATGAAAACTAAAGGCACTTACCCACTCGTGATGTCATCGGCTCTGATATTCTTGCCCAGCACATCCCCATCACTCATATAGCCAGTAGCATCCATGGTGATGCCTTCCAGATCAATTTCATCACTTCCCTTGTCTGAAATGTCCACGTGGCAGATACTGCTGCCGCGAGATGCCAGCTGCCTCCGCAGTGGTGCCGAATACATGTAGCGTCCTGATTCCGTGTTGATGAAGCGGCTGGCATTCCCTCGTGGAGGATATCCATTTCCCATCGATGGAGCATCGCCTGCCTGCAAGCGAGGGCTGGATTGCCCAAGTCTCCATGATAAAGGGGTCGGTCGTCCTGTCAGACTGAGGATGCTGCGGCCGCTGATTTCAGTGGTGACGTTGGTGTCAAATGTAGTTTCCAATGTGCTTAATGAGAGAAATGAGCTTAACTGAGTGTGGCCTGCTGTATGGTTTCAGGGTATTACAAGACCTTACACCCTGAACATTCTCCAAGTTACAGACTGTGAGTAACAGCATTGACAGAACTTACTTGCCACAACACCTTGAGACAGGTCCACTTCTCCAACAATGCTCCTACCTAACGCTACTCTTGCACCCAAGCCACCAAGTGATCCTCATATATGTATTTCCCTGCCCATGGCAGGGGGGTTGAAAGTAGATGACCTTAAGGTCTCTTCCAAACCTAACTATTCTATGATTCTGTGATTCTATTCTGAGAGTTCAGCTGATATATATAGATTGTAGGACAGCTTAGTTGCAGCTAATCCATAGCTGCACCTTCTCATACCCATATGAACTCTGCTTTTCCTTCCCTGCTCAACCAACAGTGTTACTTTTTATTTTACTGTGGATATTTGCTAAAATAAGCAGTATTGTACTATTTGCAATATAATGTTACATATAAACTGTAACATACAGTTATATATTACACATAAAACCCCACATATCCTCCAGTTAGAGTAATTAAATCACAGTGACCTGTCACATTAATTCAAAGTTCAAAAGAAAAACAGCATTGGGAGTTCATCTTTGCAAGCTGTGCCTCAATTTTAGGTACAAAGCTAAAACACAAAGTATTTCCCCCCATGAACTCATTTGGGGCTTTAGTCTGCACGGCACTGAGCTGCAAGGAGAACCCCGACCTCACTAGGGGCTAAAGAGCTTATTCTCCCAAGCTTCAACACTGAAAAGATCTAAGTCATAGAATGTTTAAATGTAATAACAGTCTTTGTTTATTTAGAGCATATTTTAAATCTAGCTGAAGATTTGCAAAGAAAAAGCAGTTCTATACATGGATGACTAATAATATTAGAGAAATCTGCTTGCGCAAAGATTGGTCAGGAATTCAAGTTATGCACTTTATCAAGTGGGTCAAGCATAGTTCACCTGCTTATTTAAACAAAATATTACACATTAGAGGAGGGGGGTGTAATGCACTGAAGCTGTAAAAGAGTGAGAAACATTTGAAACTGTAACCTATATTAAAATATCACCCAACGTATTTAAGAAGCACTGATCATTCTTCACCTTTGATTCTGTAGACAACCTGCCACCATCAATTACTCAGAATGCATCTCAGTAAACACTGAACATGACTCAGAATCTGTGCTTTAAAGACCAAAAGCACAAGATCAGTCTTATCCACTGCCAGTGGTGATCATTTTTCAAGGATGTGCCCCACCCAGACCTAAGAGATAAAATAAGAGCACAATGATTTCCATGATTTTCTTATAAAGCCAAGCCACGCCATTACCTGTGAGTGACCTGGGTTCCTCTCAAACTGGACATGGTTTCCTCTAAGTTCTGCCGGAGATCAGCGATGTTTTTTACAGTTCGTAACCGCCGAGTTTCTGGATCCTCTCCTACAGGGAAAAGAAGCCATGAGAAAGGATGAGGCAGGAAACAGCACACACCTGAGCCATTACCTCTGCCTCAATCTGGCTCACATTATTTCCTCTTACTTCCTATTCTTTAACACTCTAAGCTGATGATGAACATACCATTCCCCTACGTCTGGCACCTGCTGTTGCTGCAGCCAGGCTAAGAACGAGGTCTGTACTCTTTATTTTACAGGCTGCCTTTGCATCGGAGCTTTCTGTGCTGTCATTTCCCCATATGACCCAATTTAAATTCTGGTTAACTTTCAACCTCATTAGAAGATCTGCTCCATCAATACTACCCTTTCCATCTCTTGTATTGACACAATTAACATCAACCCGACACAGTCAATCTCTCCAGTGCTATATTTTCACTAGATCTTCTTTTTCCCAATTTAAATGAGTATCATTTCTACCACAACAGCTTTCAATAAACAAAACCGTGTTCACTAGGTGCTCTGTGCTGAGTGATGTTTTAGGTAAAATGGCAAAACTTTATGTTTGTTAACAACACAACAGTTATCATTACTTAAATGCACTACATGACACATAGTTGGGAGATAACTTTTGGCTTCCCCCGCCTTCAGAAATCCCATTCTTTAAATACTCTGTTCTAAACCACTTTTGGGTACTGTTCTTTAAAAGTAATTTATATTAATTGAAAAAATATTCTTATAGTGCCTCAGCATAACTTATTTTTATAAAATGAAGAATTTAATTAGTGCTTCAGCATAACGTATTTACTTGCTCTCAGTTGTGAACTGAGAAATATTTTGGATGCCAGCTCAATTGAGCTATATATAGACAAATCTTCAAAGAGGTTGAAGAGAAGTGGATTTCTAGGAATGCAAATAACATCCTTTATAAGTTGAAACAGAAAACTTACGAAAAGCTGTCACAAAGCTTCTGCTGGGCACAGAGAAAATTATTTCATTCTAAAAGGCTTACAACTAATGACCAAAGAAAATACTACAGCAAATTTAAAACTTGTAAGATTTTGTATCTGCCTTCTCTGCACAAGTGATGCATTCTTAAGCAGCCAGGATACTGGTCACCCATACAACTGCTAGCTTAGATGGCCATCTATATTACACAAATCAGAAGCTGTAAGGACCAGATAAATAATCCTAAAGCTACAGAATGGTCTGGGCTGGAAGGGACCTTAAAGCTCCCTGACAACAGCAGGGACACCTTCCACTAAACCAGGTTGCTCCAAGCCCCATCCAACCTCGCCTTGAACACTGCCAGGTACAGGGCAGCCACAGGTTCTCTGAGCAACATGTACCAGCTGCTGTTGGAACCTGCCCCATTATTCGCTTTAAACTTCATGTTTCTGAAAGAGGACAGAGTGGTGGCAGAATAAAACCAAGTCACAGCCTCTTGCCTGCAATGCAGCAGTAGCACAAACAATCCACCAAAGTGCTGGAGCCCTGACTATGGGGGAACTATCTAGGGAGGGGAAGATACACTTTAATGTTTATATCATAATTAGCCCTTCTGAGATGAACAACAATAGCTCAACAATAGCTCAGGTTGTGTCCACATTAGTGATCTTTTTTTTAATGGGTCTCTACTCCTCAGGAAATAATTCCCCTGAGATACAACGCACTCAGGTCAAATGGTCCTGGGCTGGATCTGGCTGGAGTGCAAATAACTGCCTCGCAAGACCCATTCCTTTAGCCAGCAGGTCCCTGGGACAGAAAGCATTGTATACAGTCATGGATCTAGAATTTTTTTAAGTAAAGAACATCAAATATTTGTAGGCCTTTAGCCTAACAAAGGTCACAGTGCTCTTTTACAGATCATTACTCTCACAGGCATGAGATAACTTTCTAAGAGAACATACATGAGACAAGCTAGACCAGTTTCTATTGAGATCACTCCTATGCCTAAACTGATACCCAATTTTTACTGAAATGGCATTCAACTGCTTAAACTGTAAGTATATTTATAAGTCAGACATTAGAGAGTGCCACTAGAACTTAATTGTTAAATTCTCTTCATGAGCAGGCAGCATCATTAAACTATTTAGCTTCCTTTCTTCCCTAACCTGTGCTCTCTTGGTTTATATGTGCTTTCAAATTAAGAACATCAATAGCTGCTATGCAAGAAGAGAAGAAATCTGTCCCTTATTAGGTTGAGGGACCATTCTGTTTTGTATGCTTCTTTTTCCCTAAGATCCCTCTATGTACTGCTGCTATCAGAGAGGTCTGGCTGCATGCAGCTGTGTTCTGCATCTCCACTGTTTGAGGTTGTTGACTGGAGGACACAGAGATTAAGCTGATGAAAAAACCTTGCTGATGAAAAATACTCCAATAGTATGCAGTAAGCAAAGTCACAGACCCTGAAATTGGAATAGGAGGAGACTTGACTGTGACTAAACCCATATTTTAGACCTTCAGTAGAACATGGTTGCTAAAAATTGTTTTGTTATATCAGTAAGTTTATATATTATGCTTAAAAGTTATTGCTAATCATCATATACTTCTTACAGGAGCATGAATTTAGATAAATATATGAAATACCTTCTAATTTAGACTCCTAGCATTCTAACTACAATCAGTTTCAGCTTCTGTATGCTTGATATAGCAAATTGCAGTTGCATTTTGGTCTCCTATTGCTGCAAAGACAACTCCTGAAATTGATCAGATTTCTATGAGTGATACTGAGATCCTTCCAGACCTATAAATGAACCAATACATCAAGGAAATTAATGCAATATCTTCTGTAAGCTCCGAGGCAGTTTTAAAAACAAAAAAAGAAATGTCAAAAGCTTGGGAATATTTAGGATCCTTCAAATAGCTCAATCCTGAAAACAGGCTGAACGCTTCCAAGAAAAACATTAAGTATCCAGCATTCCTAATGATTTCAAGAAATTTGGGGGGCACACCATTGCGCAGAACTTGAGCATCTATTATTCAGATTATTGAAACACGGTTTCCATTGCTGAAGAGCTGAAAGAAATATCGTAACTCATCACAACTAAAACACCATGAATAAAATCAAATCAAGTCCACCCCTGAAGAGGGAGCTCTTGACTTCAAACTTGCTTTAACCCATTATTTAATCAGACCACAGTCAGAAACTCATGTTGCAAGACATACCTGAGAGGTCTTCAACAGCAGGCTGTCCAGTTTTGACATAAAGAGCAGAATCAATGGCGACCCCTCCTGTGCTGGCCTCGGCTGTTACGTTCCCTTCATTGTCTGTCTGCGATCTGGAAGGTAAAACAAAAGAGATGTGCAGTCACTCTCCATCAAAAGCATCTCAAGTATAACACGCAGGCAACAGCACCCGCCATTAAGCACTCTGTCCCTCTCTCCAGAATAGACCAGCAGACTGATTTTCCATAATTCATTAGTCCCATGTTATGTCCTAGAAATGGAAACAAGCACTCAGCTTAAGAAATAAAAAATTCAAAGTCAGGAATAGGCTTCACAGCTCTTCAGATAGAGCCTAAAGGCAACTGGATTTCCATCTAAATTTTAATTCTCAGTAACATCAGTTGTGGCTAATCTGAGTTTGCATTGCATGAATATAAAGCGAGTGGTGAGTGATGTCATGTCACATACCTGCTGGTTTCCCTTCAGGAGCTAGCAACGTCACTTATTTGTATTTCAAAATAAATAACTGGGTAAAACCAAATTCTAACTCAAATTTCTTATCTGACATCATGGCTGTCAGTTAATGAAAGGCGATGGTTTAAGACTTTCTTATCAGATTTCAGTAATACATTTTGATTCCTTTCTTTTTACTAGTTGCACTCTGTTTTGCCTCTAGAGCCACGTCAGCAAGCGCTGGAAGTTCTCCTATCCAAAAGTTAAGTACTGTACAAAAGTGAAGACAAAGCAGGGAATTACTATTGCAGTATTCTTCATTTCAGTTGACACTATAGGAAATGTAGAACAATTTCTTGTATCTTTTATTCAACAAAAGCAGTTCTATACTCAAACTAAGATGAACACCAACTGAAGTGCATTTTTGGTTGTTCTGGCAGGGCATTACAGCAATAAACTTAACAACCCAAAGTACCACAAACACATTTTTGGAAGATATGAGGGATAAACAATAAAGCAATCAGTTTGCAATCACAATTTTCTATTTAATTATGGATTAAAATAGTACCACTGCACTGGCAATTATTAACTAAAATATCCAAAAATTAACAGTATTGGATCCCATCTTCAGACTAAAATGTAATAATAATGCTGATGTATGTTGCAAGGACAAGGGAAATCAAGAGCACAGAATTCCAGAATAGTCTAGGCCAGAAGGGACCTTAAGGAGCATCCGGTTCCAACCCTCTGGCACAGGCAGGGACACCTTCCACTAGTCCAGGTTGCTCCAAACCCTGTCCAACCTGGCCTTGAACACTGCCAGGGATGGGGCAGACACATGTACTATTAATACAAGTTTTAGTCACATGAATTTTTCCCGACGGGTTCTTTTCATGTGTCAACCAACTGGCATTTTCTTCTATACACACAGGGGTAACACTCAAGGGGTCAACAGAATAAAGGGTCTCTCCCCATTCTGCATTTCTACATAGGTAAGAACAGTACCAGCTCAAGCAGGTGTTGGCATTCTCATCTTAACTGTTAGGATTGGATACAAGATATTTAACCCTCCTATCTATCACAACTTCTTAAACATCTTAGTCTGATGGCCTTTGCCAATGGTTTTTGTGTAAATCATAAAACAGTTTGGGTTAGAAACAACTTTAAAGATTATCACAGTCCAACAATGTATAAATCGCCAACTCTTAAAGCAAGACACTTACAAAACTTGGAATGCCAGAGAGGCACTCTTCATCAGGGACTGAAGCCATGTAAGGGGTGATGGGTTCAAACTTAAACAGGGGAAGCTCAGGTTAGATATAAGGAAGAAGTTCTTCACTGTGAAGGTAATGAGAGAAGTATTAAATGCCTCAACCCTGGCAGTGTTCAAGGCCAGGTTGGACAGAGCCCTGAGTGTCATGTTCTAGTGTGAGGCGTCCCTGCCCAGGGCAGTGGGTTGGAACTAGATGATCTTAAGGTCCTTTCCAACCCAAAACATTATGAGTCTATGATTCATCTTGCTGTCTCAGCACCCTGCTGAAAAGGATGTCCAAAATCAATCTCCCTACCCAAGCATCATGTTCAAAACAGGCCATTGGAGAAGTTCACCGTACCTGTACATGAAGGGAGCGACCGTAGCAGTGTTTGGGTGGCTGTATTGCTGTTGGGGATGAGGTAGCTGAACACTCACAGTATTGCTCCCTGTGGTGTGTGTCATCGCAGCGGCGCCATTCACAGCTTGGCTGCTGCTGCTGCTGTTGAGGCCTCCAACACCTTTTCCTTCAGAAGAGGCGAGGCTGGATGAGGAGCTGGAATGCCTGCTGTCCAGCTGAGATTTCTGATGAGAGAGCCCCGAGCTGGTTTTCCCACTGCGGCTTCTCTCACCTTCCTTTGTAGGAACGGGGGCACTTGAGGATTTCCCTGTGGTGGTTTTCATTCCTGGTTTTGGTATTCCACTGTGAGAAGGGGCAGAGGCCTCCTTCTTGGCACTATTGAGCTTTCCTCCTTTAGGGATAAAGCTTGTGATCTTGGAGGACTTTTTTGGCATCTCTGTTGTTGCTAGTGCTGTCTGCTCTTCTTTTGGTTCCTCTTTCAGGTCCAGCTTTTCGGCGATAGATGTTCTCTTTGCAACGTCTTTACTTTTATCCTTTTCCTTCTCTTTCTGCTTCTCTTTATCCTTCTCATTACTCTTTGGAGAGCTTTTCTTAGTAGTTAATGCCCTGCTAAAAGTCCTTTGTGCAATTCCCTTGAGTGCAATTTTGGGACTACTGGACACGGATCCTGGATTGTTCCCGTTCTGATTTGCAGCATCTATTTCTTCGCTCTCTTCAAAGCTGAGAAGCATCTCTAGCTTTTCACAGCTGCTGTTCTGAGACCCCGAGCACTCGAGCGTTGTCCCTCCTGCTTTGGAGCCTCCTTTGCTATTGAAGAGTTTTAATTTTTCAAGCATAGATTTCTGACTGTTGGGAGTTGTTTTGGTGATTTCCGAGGTTGGCTTTGGCGGCTCCGGGGTGGGCTGCTTTACAGATAACATGGAAGACGTAGCTGTGTGCTTAGCACTGAGGGACTTGCTGCGCCAAGGTTTAATAGCAGAGCTGGGCTGAGGGATGGCTGATGAGTTATTGCAACTAACAGTACTGCTGCAGCTTTGAACTGAGGATGAGACATTTTCATTCATTCCTGTGGGCTGGGAAGCAGGACTGTCTGCAGGCTCTGCAAAAACAACAGAAAAGAACCCCACAACCAAAACAGTAGTACCTGATATTGTAGCTGGTCTGAGGTTACTTCTGTATTGAAACAGTAGGAACTTTACACTAATAACATCAAAAATACAGACATATATTAGTATATTCAACATTAGTATCACTTAAAGTAAAAGCTACCTTTCTTTTCCTACCCAGCAAAACAGCAATGAGCTCTTACTATATAATTTACATTTACTTGCTGTTTCAAGGAAAAAATAAAAAGAATCTCCTCCAATTCAAACCAAAACATGTTCTGCAACGTGTTCTCCTTTATTAAGTTCATAATACTTCTTCATTAGTAAAAATACAGCACTATTTTGTAACTAAGGATTCCCTCTGCTTTTGGCAAAGTACTTGCTGGCCAAGTTTGAGTCTTAGAAAAACCTCAGGCATACAAGAAAAAATGCAGTAGTAAGGAAAAAAAATATAACTGAAGTCTTTTCAGTTATCGGGGAGGGGGGGATGAGAACTTCATATGCAAAAGGTAAAAGAAAACTCCATGTACAGAAAGAAAACCAATTCTGTCTGTATGCAATGAACCTAAATTAAGTATTACTACATAATCCAGCTGTAAGAGAAACTAGTGGTAGTCATTTACAGCCCTCCCTCCCTCCCTCAAGAAAGCAATTATTTTATTCATTTAGTTCCTAGTTCCTTTTAATGTTATTTGTTCTCATTAAGAAATTAGTTCGGAGCTTAAAAAGAGCCTGAAAAATCACACTCACCTACCAGTGGCCACTTCTCCTCTGAAGTTTCTCTTTGCAGAATTTCCTTTCTGGAGACGTTACACTCTCAATTATCACAAATGTGTTTTCTGTTAAACTGCTCATGTTTCCAATTAACTTTTGCCATCTATGTCTGTTTGCCTGCCCAGCAGCCTGCTGGGGATTAACGGCTCTTACCTATATTACCCTGCCCTCCAGCAATAAAGTAAACTGTGTATAGAGCTGCATTTTTTTAATTCAAAAATCAACAGCAGTTGGGAGCGTTGCGTTTTCGGCAGCAGGAGCAGCCCTGTGAATCCGTCCCTGTAAATCACAAGTTGCTGCAACCACACAGGGGCTGGTTTACTTCACTTTCAGC
The DNA here is from genome assembly GCA_032466535.1 of Forpus xanthops. NCBI lineage: Eukaryota > Metazoa > Chordata > Aves > Psittaciformes > Psittacidae > Forpus > Forpus xanthops. The sequence continues at coordinate 24,181 of JASSUY010006350.1, forward strand.
TGCTCAGTGAAGATATGGCCCTGTTAACCTCCCTTCTCTGATCCAAACCAGATCTACTAAAGATTTAAAGCACATACATCTTCCTGACTTCGTGCAGAATCAGGTTTCTAAGAGTATTAGAGAGTCCTTAATAAGAAACTCTCATTTCACATCGTTACGGACAAAGTAGGATAGCAGGAATTAATGACACTTTAAAAAACATCACTGAATGTTTTGAATGAAGTCAGAAGATTTTTCTGGACTCTGTTATTAACCAATAGCTATTATACAGGCTGGTTTTGCTAATCCTTTTCCTATGGCAAACTACCCACATGGAGCTGGACAGAAGCAAGAGCTGAATTACAGACACAGAAAGAAATCATACTTTTTTTAAGCTAGTGTCAGTCTGCTGACTTCCAAGGCATTACTCCTGCTTTACTCTAGTCCAGAAGGAAAACCAAGCCACCAAATGCCCGAAACAGCAATACCACCTGGTCCTCTGGTTGCCCCATTCAAGCCTGCTCAATACAAGATGGGTTGAACAGGCATGAAGAAGTGATAGTGTAGGAGTTGCAGTGACCCCCAGTGCAAGGGGAAGCAGCGACTCACCATCACAGTATCCTACCTACAGACAGGAAAGAGGAAGGAAGGTCATAACTACATCAGAAGCTGCTGGAAATATTAACCCCTCTGCTTTCAACAGCTGCGCACTACTGCTTTCCCTTCATGCCTCTTGCTGTACGCGGTTGCTTTGTTATTATTTTGACTTCCTTAAATCCTCCTGCCCATAAAAATTGACTTCCCATTGCAACACTGCACTATGCTCCTTCTGTAAACCCAGAACAAGCAAGCCTTTGTCTCAGCCTGCCTTCCACAGAAGACGCCCGGCACTGTTACGAAAGTATCACAAAAATCCCAATTGTGCATCATGTACAATTAATTTGTATAGTTTCCTTTAAAGAAATAATAAACGCCCATCTCAATAATGAGACACTTCTACAGAAACCAAATCCAAATGCCCTTTGGCCTAATCATGCTAAATAAATCTTGACACGAAGTGCATCCATGCCCATAAATCATCAGGGCTGCCAGTGTTTCATTCGTGCCTAGGATGAATTTAGAACCAGGTCCAATAGATAAACCTAATGCACTCATCAATATGGGGAGAGAACCCTCTGCTTTCTAGGAAAAAATGATTTGCAGGGAGTAAAAGGATTGGGACAGTGTAAGGTGACAAACTGGAAATTACTAGTACTAAGGATGCAACTACAAAGCAGAAGAGCTGTTTGCACACTTGGTTAGTACAACACAAACGCAGCTCAGGATGAAGCAGTGTTCAGTCTGAGCATACAGACAACTCAACAGTCTTGGAAAAGAAATTCAAGTTCTTCCCAGACAGGTTCTTAAGAAGAGTTCAGAAAAAAATCCAGGCAGTGTGTTATTGGTATGGACCAAGTCATCCTGCATTCATTAGAGCTCAGAGCCTGCGCAGAGTCTTTGTATGAGCTGTGACCTGCAGGCTGAGGCACACACCTGAGATAAGAGTCATCCGAGTATCAGGCTGCCGTCTGTAACCCAGCTGTCACATCTGACTCCATCTCCAACACTGAACTAGCCATTAACACTGCACATCTGCTGTGGGAGCAGAAACCAGAGGCAGCCCACATCAAAACAAAGTTCCTACCAGCTCTGCAACGCCTTCCTGAAAGTCAATGGCAGGTATTGGTTCATTCAGCGCATCAAATTCATCCTAAGAGCCCTGGTGAGTGCTCCAGTCCACAGACATTTTGGGGAACAGGTTTGCTTGGATCAAGTGAAACAGTTTTCCAAATCTAAAAGAATTGCTCAAAATTTGTTTCCCAGAGGAATTGAGGACTTTTTCATTTCTTCTTTCTTTAAACATTTTCAGTTTGTTGGTTTTAGTTCTGTTTGGTCACTACATGGAACATACGTTTCAGGTTGTGTTCTTCAAACACAGCATTTGCTTTGTGTCCAACTCCCTCACATACACCCTCCTGTTTGGAACTTAACCATGCCTCCCTTGCCAGTGGCACAGGATGAGGACAATGCAACTCCATTTACAGTTGCTCCTTATTTACAGACATGTCAGTGAAATCAGAATTAGGACAACAACAATACCAGTGTACCATTAAAAGAAAAGAATATGCTGCAACGTTACTGTAGCTTTCAGAGTCTCTACCACGTGTTATCCAGGAGGTGAATTCTGTAAATGTTGGATGCTACACATCCAAAACGAATAAAAATATATTTACAAACTCTTAAATACACGTTAAGTATCTACACTTTGGAAAATGAAAGGAGGTATTTTCCTTACACAAGCACAGTGGATTTTGATTCATACTTGGGTCAAATACAGTGACACTGGAAAATCAAAGTCTTCAGGTTTTTGTTACATGGCACCATGAGAAGTTAACGCAAGAAGTAAAGGGTTCACTGTAAAACATGCTCAAGAAAAACAGCCTCAGCTTAAGAGTCTTGGGTCTGTAAGATTCCCTGTTCCTTTATCACAAATAAAACTGCTGGCTCTTTTAGTCCTCAGACCAAACTCGGTAAATGAAACAAGTTCTGCTGCCAGAATGTAGATTCAAATGCGAGGTTTACTAATGAAGCAGTAACATTAATACGTGAATAACACATCAGCATGCAAAGAGGAAAGTTTTTGTTTAGCATAGCATAGACCCTTCTTTCATGAAAAGGGGGGCAGGTTTCATGCACCCTATTAATAAGCTTATTATTTCCCATGTGTTCCTTTGTGAGGGAGATATTTTCTTTCTTTGGTAATGTGCATTAACTAAAACTGACTATAAAAGAAATGTTTTCAAGCCCAAGCTATAGCCTATAATAAATAACGATCGTTTCTCTCTTTTCATAGTCAAATCTTGGCCTGAAATCTATTTTGTTCCCAGCATTCCTGTTAAAAAAGATGGTGGTGGTCTAGTTCTGATGCCAGTGCACACTGTACCATGGGTAAATCTGATTTCAGCTGCTCCTGCAAAGTCTTCACTGCATCTGCAAACCAACCCATTTATAATGAAAAAAAACGGAGTCTGAAAGCTTATGATTTAATTCTTCCACTGAACTCTTTGAGAGCTTACATTATAAGGTCAGGAGAAAATGTATGCAATTTCCCATCGTTTGTCATGTTGCCCTAAGTAAGTTAACTTTGATTTGCTGTAACTGGAAACTTTGAAATCCAACCACTGTCAGCATGAAAGGCAGTGCAAAGAAAGGATGTTCTCATAGTTACTCCTTCTTAGGAGGGTCAAGAACTTAACAGCATTTTTATTCATTTCAAAATGAACAAGCTGGCATTTTTTAGTTATTTTATGGGAAAAATTTCTCATGAAGAGAAATATCTTTTATTTCAATCCATAGATTAGATAACAGTGTTAAAAGCAAATTCCTTGCTGTTTTTGTTTAGTTACTGTAAAATTCAAAACGCTGTCCACATGACTGCTTGAGAAAGAGGTTTGAGGTACCTCTATCGACTACATAGCAGTAAGATAACCATAAAGATAATGAAACAAAGTTTACTGTCCTATTCAAACAAGTTGCACTCTCCATTTAAATACTAGACAAATACCATTCTTGTTCATTACTGCTTTCTTCTCATTGTTTATATAATCAAATCCCCCAAGATTTCTCATAACAGAGTTATTCAAAAGCATTAATGAATTTCAGGCAGGGAGCTGTTATGAAGCCTTTCATTAGGCTTTATACATAGCTGGAGTGGGCAATATGCGCACTTAGAAGCCTTGATCTGACACATCTCTCCTATGGGTAGTTTAAAAAGAAACAGGCCATATACACATTATATGGGACTTGTACTTAGTAAATTCTGTCCATTGGCCTATTTTGACTACTAGTATTGGCTCCAATGAGGGGTTGGAACTACCACAGAGGCAGAAATGCAGGCAGATTTTTAACAGAGAGGGACAGGAGAAACTATCCAAGAAAACTCCCACTGAGCAGTCAATATGCCAAGCTAAACTACGTTTTAACTCAGAAATGTGTTTCTCTGCTCCGTGAGAAGTGACACAACTGCCCAGCTGTACATAGTGAAGTGCTGAATGCCAGTGCACAGTCAAACGTGGATATTTTGTGTTTAAACAGAGGAGTCGAGCCAAACTGTACAAAATTACCAACACATTATCATCACCTATTTGTGAACATAAACAAGTATGCAGAAAACTACTACATTTTTATGTCAAAGCCAGCTCACAGACATGTACTTCTATTCATACATGGGTTTTCTTCACTTCTTCTCTCTGTTTGATGAACCTACAGTCTGTAATAACAGATCTTTCAAATAAGGACAACATTCAGGTAACAATCTACTATCCTTGACAGTAACAAAGGGTTGGGCCGTGCCTTTATGCTCATAAGCCGTTTCAGAGGTGGTGGCCATCCTCTGGCACCAGTCATTCATTCTTTAGGTATATCTGGTTACAGATGAAGAACAGGCAAAAGTCTCAGTAGAGAAGCCACAGATGCAGGGACTGGATGGGACTTTGAGCAACCTTGTCTAGCAGAAGGCGGGAGGTTGAGACTAGATGATTTTTAAGGTCCCTTCCACCCAACCATTTTATAACTATAAGAGACCAGAGAGGCTGAACAATGCTGCTATGTAAGGAGAGGTGGCTTCTACAGATGTGGTAGAAACATGCTGGCACTTCCACAAGCCTGGGACATAGCACCACTGCTATTTGCTTTCCTGTGATTTAACAGTGAACTTTCTTTTCCATGGCTGTTCTTCTGGCACGATTCACTCAGCAATAAATTTACAAGAAATTGTAAATACTTATTTTAAGAGGAAACATCTAGGAACTGTAAAAGCCATGAAATGCTGGGCCAGCTCTTCAGCTGGTCTAAATTAACGTAGTTCCAGTGTCTCCAATGCCACTATGCAGATGTACGCTGGGCAAGAAGCTGCTTCTCAACGTTACATTTTACTTCCAAGCTCAAATTTTTATCCTCATGAACTGTACAGTTACAAACATACCATTGGCTTTTTTCTTTTCTTTTTTTTTCCCCCCCAGTTTGTGGGGCTTGTTGGGTTTTGATTTGATTTTTTTTTTTTAACTATTTAAATAAATTTTCTTGGCTTGTTTTAGGTATTCTTAAAGCTTATACCAACTATGGCAAAGTTCTGTGGTCTTATAAAGCTCCACTTCAGCCAAAATTAAGCGTTCAGCCAGCAATTGTTAAGTTAAAAGAGGACATATTTCTGGATGTCAAATTCAGCCAGTTGAACAGTTGTAAAATTAAGCACGGATACTGCATCTCATATCTTGCCCTATAAACGTGCCATACTGCTTGTTATATTCTAGCAGTCTTTAAGCTGTTTTATGGGCACAAATCCAACATAAACATGTCACTAAGGATTCACTTAGATGAGCCAATTGTTCAAAAAATATATTAGAAAAGTGAAAGGGTGCAAGTATTATCCAAAGAGATACACATATGTATCTATCTCAATTGCTGAAAGATGAGCATTTTGTTTGACACTAATGACCCTCATGAGGGCCACTTTCTGACCTAAGCCAGTAACCTACGTTTGGGAAATACAGAGGCATTAATACATTTCATAAATTGAAGAAACAGACTGAGTCAGTATGATTATATTCATGGAAACCAATTGAGAAGTTCTGTGTTTAGAAAGAAGAAATGGAATGCCTAAATAGAAAAAGTCAAACCATCAGCTAGGCAACTGTACTGTAGAAAAGAAATAGAAGCTACCCTAGCCACAGCTGCACACCTCTATAATGTGACACTAAGGAAAAACAAATGTCATTCAGGAATGCATTATGAGTATCAGATAGAGAATCATGGAATGTAAGTCAGAGAACGTAATTATTCCATCCTACTCAACACCAGAGTAAGGCATTGGGTAGAGCACTCTGTCCAGTTCCAGCACCCCTCTAAAAGTGATTGACAGACTGGAAAGAGGCCAGTAGAGAACATCAAGACATATAGGAGATTTATCAAAAGGATCCTATGAGAAGAAGGTTGTAATAGTAGAGATTGTTTAGTCTAGAAGACAGAAGGTGGAGAGGAGACATTGTAAGCCTTCAGATCCATGAAGACTTATAAAACAGGATAGAGATGAACGAATAGCAACAATGTGCTTAAGTTTTAGCCAAGCAGAACCCTGGTGTTCTATTAAGATCAAATGGAAAATGCAAGGGATACACTTCAGGAGACTGTCAAGTCTCTGCCATGAGGCATTTCAGAACAGGCTAGCAAACACCTCTCAGGGTGTTTTCCTCCAGACCTGGAGCACAAACTCTCCTGATTATTTACAGATGCAATTCTATAAATATATAACATACACTGCAAACTTATCATCATTTTAAACACAGTTATTTAAACAGACAAACTCAGAAGGCATAGCTACACTGCAAAGTTATGACTCAAGTTTATGTAAGGGTATTAAAAGGGGACAAACCCAAACCTCAAGATTAGCCCAGGAAGAAAATCCAAACCAAACTGTGAGTTTTCTTGGGGTACCTTTCACATTATCCCACACTCTTTCCTTTTTCTCTCTTATTGTCTTGCCACAATCAATTCATGATCACTTTAACTATATCAAAAAAATGGGTAGGGTTATATACCAGCATCTGCTTTTTGGCAGTGCACAAAGAATGCCAGAAAATACCAATTACTCTGGCTATGGATTTGTTGAGACAAATTAAGTAAACTTATGTTATTATCAGTCTGATTTACAGCAAAGCCCTCAGTCAGCACAAACAGTATCTCTTGACTGTCAGCACAGAGGCAACACCCTAAATGCTGAGCAGAATATGCTGTTTGCTTCAGACCTGACCTACACCAAACACTTGCACGTTTTTGAAGGGTGGAATGACTTAAATTTATGAAATTCTCATACTCTTGCTGTGTTTAGTCAATCACATATATTCTCCAGTGAAAATCTGAAAGTACGGGTAAACTGGTTTCAAACTTCACAGGCTTATGTCTCTTTATAAGATCTTTTCCACCTCTGCAGTCCTTTTAATCTCAGTAGCTTTTGCACCATTGACAAAATCCACTCCATAAGATTCTTTCAATTTTCTAAAGAAAGGGGAGCCTAAAAATAAAACTAATGACATGACAGATGTATGTCCTGTCCTTAAACCAGGACAACACAGGAGTGTGAAAGCAACTACTCTGGAAGTCAAACAAGGGAACAAAGCAATCTTTTTCTAAAACTACAGACACCATTTTAAGTCATAAAGAAAGTTGTAACTGCCAAAATAAAATATAGTAATTAAAAAAGCAAATCCTTAACTTACTGTTATCTGCCCATGAGCCAGCTCTCTTATTCTAGAATATCATTTCCCAGTTTTCTGACACTCGTACACTGTTCACGGACACGAAAAGCAATCTTTCCATCTCAGGAATTCTGCTTATTTTTCTTTTTCTCTAATGAAATGTTAAGCCTTTCTACTGGTCCTCGTTTCAAAAGACTTTCTCAATCCACCTCTCCCCCATCCTCCTTTAACAGCCTGGCAGAGCTGGGCTCAGCACTAACCCTTTCTCACATTTAAAATCAATTTCAATGATGACCTGGATGGATACACCAAAAGAGTCAATGCCTTCTCAATACAGAATCACAGAATCATAGAGTAGTTTAGGTTGGAAAGGACCTTAAAGCTCATCCAGCTCCAAGCCCCTGCCACAGGAAGGGACACCTTCCACTACACCAGGTTGCTCCAAGCCCTGTCCAACCTGGCCATGAACACTGCCAGGGATGGGGCAGCCACAGCTTCTCTGAGCAACCTATGGCAGCTCCTCACCACCCTCACATAGAAGAACTTCTTCATTCTACCTAACTTGAATCTCACCTGTTTAAGTTTGAACTCATTACCCATTTATCGAATTTATATAAACTTTAGTGTATCAGACCTCAGTTGGAAGGTCAAGATACCAGGCTTAATATTTCACGTTTCTGACTTACCTAGCAACAGGTCTGCATGCGACCAGATGTTGCAGTGACCTGGTCAAACAGGGAGCACTGTAATTAACTCTGTAGATTTGTGTGAATTTTCTTTTCTAGAAGATATCACCTCAGTACTTCAGGACTATCCAGTCTTCGATCAGTAAAAGATGTCATCCAAATTGCTGAGACTTGTTATAACAACTGTTACATACATCTATACATATATACACACACATATATAATACATACTATAGTAGATGCGCCAGGAAAGGTTTAGACTGGATATTAGGAACAATTTCTCCCCCAAAGGGTGGTGAGGCATTGGAACAGGCTGCTCAGGGCAGTGGTGGAGTCACCATCCCTGGTGGTGGTTGCAAACTGTGTAGATGAGGCCCTTGGCAGTGCTGGGGAACGGTTGGACTTGATGATCTTAAAGGTCTTTTCCAACCTGGTTGAGTCTGTGATTCTATGTTGTTACACTGTTTGTAGTTTCTATTGATTGCCAACACCACAATGACTTCCTAAGCAAATCAAGAGTATAGTGCAAGTGATTTTCAGATTGGTTTAAAGAAAAGAGTCCCCACTGGGCTCTCCAGAAAGTATCCCTTGGTTACTTCAAGATAGTTTTGAACATGAGAGTAATTGACCATGCGCAGTAATAAACCTTGAGATATGGAGTTACTCAGTACAATGCCAATGAAAGGACTTTTCTCAATGCTTAAACCTCAAGAAGTTGACCAGCACAGACTCCGCAAGGCCAAACCTACAGAGAGGTCCTGCTTTAACACTTCCTATTCTGCCAAACAATCCTGCCAGGTAACTCCTCTAGCCTGATTACTAAAATGGACAAAACCACATAGGACAACTGCTGGTTTAGGCACAAAGAGATTGATCTGCCAACACTGGAGTTTTATTATTGTCTCCCACAGTAGAATGAAAATGTTACAAGAGGGTTATGGGCTGTAGATACAAATTAAGCTGCTATGAATTGTTACAATAAAATCTGTTTATTTAAACCTTTTGCCAGAGCTAAACCAAACTGCATCAATGCCACAGAAATCTAACCCAATTTCTCAGCTCCCCTGCCACAGCTCTTATGATCACTATCACTGTACTGCATCCAGAGAACATCTTTTGCTTTCACATTCAGACTTCTATACTGGATGCTACTATAAATGGGTAAAAGAATTAAAATGCTCACTTTCTAGCAGGAATTTCTATCATGCTTTACAAGCCTCAGCGCTCTTTTTCACCAATTCTTTTAAAAGAAGTTCTTACACTATTACTTGGCACAAAGGCAAATGCCTGGGGTTTGTCCCTGTTGGCTATTACTAATTTATTTGGAATGGAAAAACTGCATGAGGTTAACCAGAACATAAGGGATCCAGTGCAGAAGCTTGTGCAACATCATTTTACCATCCAAACAGTACAGGAGCCAAACCAAGTCATTCAGAACATGAAATATTTAATCTGATTTTATGTGCAGCTACAGAAGAGGGCTTGCCCTGCATTTCTACATGTCTTTAAATGAAAGACTTTTCATTCAAGAAAACTGCTAGGAAGATAATAAATATGGTTCAAAGAGTTTCACTCAGCAATTTCTGAGCCAAAACTGTAACCCCCATCTGAACAACAGCTCTGGGCAAATATTAAATTATAACTCAGTATGTCTGATTTAATCTCTTTCAATGGCTAATGATCCCCATGCTTAAAATTTCTATCCAGTTTGTGGTCTGAATGGGGCTAATTTCAAATTTCAAACAAACTCAATACTTGTACGCTACGTACTGAGACAATAAAGAATCCATATTGCTAGAAATGTCACTACCTATAGGTAATTTGCAGATATCAAGTAAGTAATTTTTCCTTTAGGCAAAGAATATAAATTAAACTTTTAAATACCTAACTGCAAAGGAGGTCTTCTACACCTCAGGGTTCTTGTCTATGCTTTATCAGCATTCCTCCTTTTTCAAAGCCCATTTGAATAACTTCAAGATATTATGAGAATTCTGATCTCATCATACACATTTCTCACCTTGCTTCTCGTAAGGACAAGGCTTTTTCTCCCTATTTCGAAAGCAGTATTTTTAAATTGAATCCAAGGGTTTAACATAATCTGAATCTGCCACAGAATCCACCCTACAGAATACTCCAGTGGCCTTCTGAGCAGTGCACCTTCAGGAATCAATACTACATACTCAAACATTGGGAAAATCCCAATGCAGTTACCTAGATGTAACTTTGAAGAGTCACTCCTTTTATTCACTTGGGAGGCAGTCCTAACAGTAATATTAGCCCCTTACTGCAGACTCCATACAGGTCTGATCAGTGCAAAATTGTCACTGCAGCAAGACCCTGTCTCTTTGGGATCTGTAGATCACAAAGAAGTATGGGAAGGAACCCACACCTCCCTGCATCTCTATGCCACCCTCTGTACTGGCAGTATTTTAGCAGTGTCAGTAGCATTAATAGGTTTATGGAACGTGTGCCTCTTGTCCTGTCACCATGAACCCTTGTGAGTATAGTAACTACCTGTTACATACACTGTGTTCTAAAGTTAAAAGAGGTTGCCTCAAATTTGAAAGAAATAAAAGAAGCATCAAGCAGAAGAGAACATGTTTTTCTTACTCTCCTGCTGGTACACTATATCCATACCTGAAAAATCAAGATATGCAGAGCTAAGATTATAGCTGAGTCAGCAGGCTCTGGTTCAGAACTCTCATGAGTCTTACATCACGTCAGTTTGCAAGAACTCTGCTATTAAACATCTATTTCATGTGAGTGCATTAATTTGTATGCTTATTTAGTTTTTCTAATACTAGCTATTTAAGAGAAACCTGCCATCACTAGCACTGCCTTCTCCATGAAGCTGTATACTAACCATTCCCTTCAATCTCATGTGGAAATGGTCAAAGCCTGGTAGTGCTTTTTTCCTACTGATATTTTAGCTAACATTCAATCCAAAGGAAAAGTGTATTTTTTCCCACAGACTTCTACTGCCCTCTGTAGGATTATTTAAAATAAAATAGTAAGAATAAAGTAGAAGGAAAACAAAAAAAGGAAGTGTGTAAGACTGTCACATTACTGTGTCGCTTCATAAACACACTGGAGATGGCATATTAGTAAGGTTTCCTACAGCTTTGGAAGTTCAAGGGTTTTATAAGACTGTGGATTCAAATCTGCAAGTAATAAGAATATTCCCATACAATGTTAACAGACTTCTGAGATTTCAGTATGAAAACTGAGGGCCTGAAAATCAGTGCAGACAGTGGATATATGAGGGTGTTCAGAGCTAGTAAAGAATCCCCTCCATTCTGCAGGACTGCAGGCTGCTTTCAAAAGCGTTTCTCAAAAGACTCTGCATTGTCTATAGCTAAGCACAACACAAATATGTTCACAGGAAGATCAATTCTGTGAGAGTCTTTATTGAGGTTGTATGCTTCAATACTGAAGTCTGATTCCTGATACGACCTCAGACACAATTCTACTCCTTGCCATGGACAAAAAAAAGATATCTTTACTCTGAATTGCACTGTCAAACAAAATTTGGCTGGTTTTTATTTAGTGATTATATTAGACATGGCAACATGAAGCCGAAGGATAACCACTAACTCGTAATTTACAAGCAGGCATAGAAACACAAAGTTCATTTTACACATTCATACATGACACACATGATAATTTGAACTCATAACCATGAGTTCAGCAGTGACCTTGGGAGGTGGCTGATGCTATTCATGATATAGTATGCTTGCGGTCCTGCTTTTCACTGGAATAGTTTATTTTCTTCCTAGTAGCTGGTACAGTTAAAGGACATCAAAGGACATGAAAGTAAACCAAAGCTATACTTACATACACATGGACTATAGGAACTTGTGACAATTCAGAAACGAGTCACAAGGCTCCATATTCACCCTGCTGTATGAAGGGACTACAATGACATGAAAAATCACAAGCCTGAGTGGCTCATTATTTCCCCACAATCCAAAACTACATTTAGAGTTAAAAGTTGCATTTTTCTTTAGGAAAAAGAAGCCTCTAACAGCAATTACACACATTCAAATACCCTACCTAGAATGTTACTGCAACTATAAATGGTCACCTTCTACTAGACCAGGCTGCTTCAAGCCCTGTCCAACCTGGCCTTAAACACTGCCAGGGATGGAGCAGCTTCTCTGGGCAACCTGCGCCAGTGCCTCACCACCCTCATGGGGAAGAACTTCTTTCTTATATCTAATCTAAAGTGTACCACAGCATGTCATTATTTTATGATGTAAGAAATGAGGGCACTGAAATCCCTGTAAGTTTGAGGGGAATATCACATACGAAGCATGGGGTTAACTCAAAAAAGCAAGTTATCCTATCACTCCCCAACCTTAAAGAAGATGTCCACAGGACTGAACTAGGTGTCTAAGTCCTCCTTACTAGAGAAGGCCCATTTCTTCTCCACATGTTGAAGCTGGTGTCAAAAAACACGTAAAGATTCAGAAGGTAAAACAAAATGGTGAAGACACAGTGTAAAGCCGTAAAGTAAATATAAAGTGGGGAAGTAAGACTTGTAGCTTTTGACACGCTCCTTTGTTAGGAGCAGGTACAAATCCCAAAACAATTGTGCATGCATCCGAGAATCCTGTTTTCATGTAACAGTGTAATTCCTTTCAATGTTACATAAATCCTTTCCCTATGATTTCTGCAAAAGCAGTGCTCTCATAATTAGTTAATGGAATCTTTCAAAAAAATGTAGGTTATTTATTTTCCAGTAGCGATTCCTCCATGCTCCACTGACTCCTTCTCATTTCTGATGTATTCTGTATCAATTAATGCACTTTCACTGCCACAAGACACAGACGATTGACTAACAAGACTATGCACATTTGGAGGGAAAGGCCACAGATTAATAACAGATGAAAATCACAACCTACTTTGCAAAGAAACGATTCAAACGCAATGCACCGAAGGCTACCCACTATCACAAAATGACCACTCATGCCAAAACACTCTGCCAAAGCAGGCAAATTTCCCTTTCTCCCATTTCCTTCTCCAAAAACACGCAACAGAGCTGATACTGATTCAAGAAATGAAGATTTAGCAAGACTGGCACACAACATGGTCATGGTCATTTCCTCAGGCAAAATACAGGATATGGGTCAGAAAACTTGAATTGTCCTAACACTCTAACAATCAACTTTGGCTGGCAATGTTACAATTAATTTAAAGTAAGCCAAAAATTTGTCAGACCAACTGCTTTTGTTTCTCATGGATGCAGACCAACTTTGTGTCATGATTAAGTAAAGTTCAAGTTCCACTTACATAAGCTCTCGTTTTATTTATTTAAGACTATAATTTATGACTGGAAATTCTGACCAGAGCAAAAGTTTGAGTAATAAATGCAACTTATGTAGGCTGTCAATGTAAACCCCAACCTTGTTTCTTTCAGTCATTTGTAATATTCATAGGAAGCAGATGATGTTGCATGCTTCTTCAGCAACCAGTTTCTCTTTCTGAAGAGATGGATTACAATGAAGAATGAGGATTCACAGAACAGTCTGTGGAAAAGTAGCTGATATTTAAGTTATTCAGTTGACAAATTATTCTTATTTCTCTGTGTGTGAGGACTTTCTTCTCTTCAAGACCGAAACCAGCACTTTACCTTCCTTATTTAGTAACCTTGGTAAACTGAGAGAAAGCCAAGACAGTTGAAGTTCTCTCTGCAATGCAGCGTAACAGCAGACCACCTATATGCAGGTTGGGATCATAGAATCCTATCACAGAATCAGACTGGTTTGGGTTGGAAAGGACCTTATAACTCATCTAGCTCCAGCCCCCTGCCATGGGCAGGGTCACCTTCCACTAGATCAGGTTGCTCAAAGTCCCATCCAACCAATCATCTAGTCAACCAACATATGCTTCATGATGGGACACATTCCATGCTGCTTCTTCCTAATTCTGTAGTTACAGGATATGATCAAAAGAGGAGAATATTGACAAGGAGGAGATTAGAGGGAGGCTGGAAAGACATTACACAGGAAAACAAGGTTTCATTAGTTCTACTGCTCATGCCATAGCTTGTCAGCTTTTTCTCTGAACTGAAAGCCAGATCCAATTCAGATATAGAGATGACTGTTACATGCTAATGTTACAGTGAACTCATTATTTGCATAGCACATTCTTCTGAAATAGTAAGCATGGGTTGTCCCTGCCCATGGCAGAGGGGTGGACCTAGATGATCTTAAGGTCCTTTCCAGCCCAAACTGTTCTAGGATTCTATGATTTACCAAGGTACAATGTTGCTACTTTATTAGCACATTATGCTAATACATTATATTATAATATAATAATTACGCTATTCAGCTGTGAACTTAATTTTCTTCTTAAAGTAAGTCTGATCAGGGTGATTCAGAACGCCCTCGGAGGATGCTGAAGACATTGCCATCATCACAAGAGGACATTTGGGGCAGTAATGGCTAGATGGAGTAACATTCCAAAATCTAATGACATGCACAAAGAACAGTTTCTAGACAATGGAAAAACACAATGTTCTGAAAGGAAGAAATAAGCATGAGAACCACAGGCAAGTTGAACCAGACCAGTACTTTTCCATCAAGCAAAATCCTCATTACTGTTAGCAGAAGTTATGCACAGACAAGAAGGAGACTGAAGCCCAAAGGCTGTGACTGCCAAGTCACTGTAAGAAGATCTTACTGAAATTGAATGCTGATCTCTCTCTGCAAGCACAATGACTTTGTCAAGGATATAGAATTAGCTGCCAGCCCACGGCAACCATTTGACCATACCAGACTTAAGAGTGATTTTCTCAGTTCTCACCAGCCACATCCCCCAAAACTCCACTGGTAAATGCAGTATCATAGAGCTCAGAGCTACAAATTCAAGCTAATGAATGTTGTCAGATTACTAGCTTAGTGAGGGGACATAAAGTTAGTAAATGTCATTCAAAAAAGCACCACTTCAGACAGAACACAGTACTTGGCATTTCTGATGCACTGTCCTAGACAGAGTTCCACTGCAACATTTATAAATTAACATGTTCCTGCCTTCAAATCCCATGTTATACAACTCTTGAAATGAGATTTAAATCATGTACTTTTATAATTTACAGGTCCTTCCACAAGAGTGCAAAGCAAATGGTACTATTTATCATATAAAACTACTGAAGAAATCTTTAGTGGTCATTTTCCACTCCTGTCAAAATACTACTTAAAATGTCTTATTGTTTGATTAATACATTCCTCCTTAGCTGTGTCTGAAGCAAACTGAAAACCCATGTTCTCTTTGAAGCTATTTTTTGCATTTAGTTTCAGGACAGCAAGCCACAACTTCAGCTATATTAAAGGAGGAATATACCTTTCTCAAGAAAAGCCAGCTAGTTTTTTGGACTGTAAATGTCATGTTTACAACACATGTCCTTGAGACAGTCTTAGAGGCCCTGGAGCTTACTGGAAAATTCAATTTCACCCCAAATGAAGCCACTATTAAGAAAAACCTGAGGATGCCAAAATCTCAAGTGCTTACCTTTGTCATTGCTACTTGTTGGTGTTGGAGGGGGAAGTCCAGGCTTAGATTTGTCATAACTGTTAAAGCTCTGGCTGCGTCGACTGTTGGCACTAATAGAACCACGAGCTTTGGCCTCACTGCCTGCAGCAGACACCCTCGTGGTTGGGCCTGGAAGTCTGATGAAAGAATTACAATATGATTAAATATCTTTAGGAAGTACTCTGGGAAAGAAACTGTGGAATACCATGCATAAGCTGAAAAGAAAAGGGTAAGTACCACAAGTATATACTTTTAAGGGTCGGTTTGTTTTGTTTTTTTTTTTTTTTTTATATAAGAACAAATCAAGAAATAATCCCTGATGAAAAATATACATAAAAAAAGCCATAGCCTGAATTGGTTTCCATCGGAAAAAAATCCCTCTGAACCAAAATTAATGTTTGCTTACTCTTAAGTCCCATGAATCAGAAACAGTTCAAGAAAATCCAGTGGAGCAATACCACTGGTACAAGATTAAGGCTACGTGAGACAGTACTGTTCTTAAACCAATCACTGGACACTTCATTATTTGCCAGACACATTGGGTTACCCTTATTTTGGAAATAACAGTGAAGCACAGTGCTGCACAGAAGCACATTATATCATTGCTCTAAAAGCTACAGAGCCTAGTGGCCAAGACCCATAAAACTTAAACTTGATTTAATGATTTGAGTCTCTAAAAATCACATGGAGCTTAAGTGCTCCCTCTTAGGGGAACCACAGTATCGGTAAGCTGGTATAAACCCCTGGTTTAAGCTGGGGCAATCTTTTCCAGCATTTGCTTAGTGTAGACTGTATTTACAAGATTTAGGCAGGAAAAAGGAAAATGTAGTTATAATTCTGCCATAAGTAGACAAGGAGGGATAGCACTTGCATGCTTTTTGGGCAAAAGGGGAAGAGGAAGCCTCTTAAAAAGCCACTGGCATTGCTTCTCAAAACAGTATATATGCTTGAGTCCTTCAAAGTCAAAGTTCCTACATTTTCATGTTTGTACTTCATTTTTCATCCATATTTCTACATACCAAATACAAGAAATACATTAAAAGTTGAAAGATTTGGTAGTTCAAAATGCATACCGAAGAGAGTTAGCGAAAAAGCTCACTGCTTTGAAAAGCAAGGATATTACATTAAAGACTAGAAAACAGAACAAGTTCACATCTCCTACAGTAGAAGACAGAACCAGTTCACATTTCCTGCTGCAGCACTGAAAGGGACTGCTCTTTGCCATCTTTGTGGTTCCTGTATGGTAGAATCTTTTTAAAACCTCTTTATACAAAACACAAAAATCCAGCTCTCTTAAATAACTTGTGCCAGTAACAGGCTAAAGAAATTCCATTTGTCAGAGAAAATGGGGATGCAACCAACCAAATCATTGTTGTTTCTCTGGGAAGGAAGAGAAGCCAGGAAGAAGTCTGGCAGGACTTCCTAAATAAACTGACACCTCCAAGACCCGTGAAGAAATAAAGCAATATGAAAAGAAGCATAAAGGAAAAGAGCAAATATGTCAGCAGCTGCATGCGCATGCTTGCGAAGCTCAAGAGAGGATACGACATAAGGGCATCATTCAAATACAAACCCAAAACTTAAATTTGCAAACTCAAATCACCACATATCTGGCACAGCACATCATGGTTCTGAGGTTGACTTTGCCAAAGCCTTTTAGATAAGCCCCTCAATTTATACGGCCTTTTTCAACACCAGGGGGTGGTAGAAAGTTGCACATACTCATCACTGCAGCAAAGTGCAAATAAGAACACCCCAGAGATGCTTCAGTTGCTGTAGACTACATGGGAAAAAGCAGAGGCAAACCAGGGGCAAACAGTATTCTTGAGAACTTGGAAGTCATCAAGATGTAAAACTAGAGTTCATCAACAGTTGGGTTTTGGTGTTTCTTTTTTAATAGGAAATGAGCTAGGCTTCCTACACGTCGGAAGACCTGGGGAGAACTTTTAACAGCCTTCCATTGCCTAAAGGGGGCTACAAGAAATCTAGAGAGGAGCGTTGGACAAGGGTCTGTAGAGACAGGACAAGGGACAACGGCTTTAACCTGACAGAGGGGGTACTAAGATGAGACCTTAGGCAGAAGTTCTTCCCTGTGAGGGTGAGGCACTGGCACAGGTTGCCCAGAGAAGCTGTGGCTGCCCCATCCCTGGTAGTGTTGAAGGCCAGGTTGGACACAGGGGCTTGGAGCAACCTGGTCTAGTGGAAGATGTCCCTGCCTGTGGTAGGGGGTTGGAAATGGATGAGCTTTAAGCTCATTTCCAGCCCAAACCGTTCTATGATGCTATGACTGTATGAAGGAACAGAAGATACCTCACCCGAAAGTTTTTATCCAGTGCTAAAGCATTTTGAGTACAGGCCAACCATTGCTGGAAAGCTACAAGAACTCCCAGTACTGGGAGGGGAGTTTTCTAGCAGGGCTTGACAGGAGGGAAGGGATAATGTTCTTGTACCAGTGGGTAGGAAAAGGCTCCTACTCACACCCACACAGGTTTTGCAAATCTGTCAGGTTTTCAAGAAAATAAAGCTACTCAAACCATGTCACCACTCAAAAAGTGGCAAGTTTTCAATTCAAGTCAGTATTGTCGCTGCTAATAAAAACACACAGAGAATAAAAACCATATGTGTTAAAAACACTCTTGAAGAAGATCTCATTTCTCTTACATTTCCCTCCAGCCTGCAGTTTAACTGGCTGATTTTAAGCCCCTGCTTTTGGTATTAGGCCAAGATATTTCACAGCAGTGCCTGTGAAATCTAGGGGGAAAAAATAGGTTCAGGGAGATGTTTCTAACTTCCCACTATGAGAGGCAAGTACTGAGCTTGGAGAATACTCTCCTTACTGCTCTTTACCACCTCTTCTAGGGAAATACAAACTCTCAAGCCATAACTGTGATCAAAGGAGAACATGAAAAGGAACCATGGAGCATTTTAATAGGGTTATACTGCAGATCTTTACTGCTGTCATAGGAGTACATGGAGAAAATAAATCCAAAATAAATCCAGCAGAACTCCATATAAACTTGCCAAGCTGAATAAAAGTAGTAAGTAACAGTTCACAAGCTTAGCAAAACCAGCATAATTTACCAATGTAAAACTACATAAAAATTCCTAGTAAAACATCTTACTACATGATAGCAGCGAAAGTAACCACGATTATCAACTACTTTCATAACACAGCAATCCTTACGATGACTGAGATGAGTTGGTCATATGACCTGACATGCAAGTCATGCTGGGGTTCAGGAAAACAGCTAAAATATCCATTAATCATTTTAAGGGAGATCAAAAGTACTCAGCTTCAGAGCACTGGGGAGTGCAGGAGCTCTGATGAGGCAGACCCGCATGGTGCTGTTCAGCCTCACACTGTACATGTGATGTTGTCCTGACTAACTTAAGCTACTGATCATAATGGTTTCAACAAGGCAGATCTAAACACACGGGGGAGAGCTAAACACAGCGAGAACTCCCAGAACCATGTTTTGTTCTCAAAAGCAAAAGCTGATAAGGACAAGAAAACCAAATTATTTTCTTGCGGGCCAGAATGCATTCCACACCTTGAAGAAAACCCAAACCAAATAACAACAAAAGAATGAAAATACTTCTCATCCTTCCACATTGCAGCTCTCTGTAAAACAGCCTAGTTATAAGCTATTTTCAACAGGAGCCCAAAAACATGCAGCCAGAAATATTGCAAAAGGGTTACTCATGCTTTGCAGAAGATGAAGAAACGCTAACCTAGAGGACTTTTTCTGACCAAGAGAGAATCGGATGACTTTGCTTTGAGATGAGTCCCTGGGAGATGCACTGTGACAGGAAAGAAAAAGTGGAAGATTACAGTGAACAAAGGAAGTTTGCTTTTTTTTAAGCCACTGAACTTCGTAACCAGTTGGAGGAAGGACAGAGCCTTTATGGATTTCACGGGATTAAAAAAGCACTTCTTGCCTATTATAACTTCAGGTCAAAGCTCCTCCAATCTGAAATGGATTAATGAACATACAATTTTGCATGCAAACCTCAACTTTATCACTTTCTTCCTTCTCAATCTTTCACTATATGTATTTTCTTCAGAATCTGAGTCTATTAACTTCAGTATATATTAAGACATTAAAGATCTTCCGCTTAGATATTTTCCAAATTAAAACCCAGCACAATCCACACAATGGACACTGAAGCAATATTCGAACGGTCCACACATCTCTGCATATTTTTGGTAGAAGTTATGGAAATGTTTAAATACATTTTTGGTTTACTGCACTTATTTCCTGTACAAGTTTATACATACTATAGCAACACTATGGTTTTCAATTACATGAAAATAATGTTGACATCCAAAATGAGCCTGATTCATGAAAACAGATATAAGGAAAAACCAAATAAGGTCTGAGTAGTCTCACTTGGAAGACTTAATTTAAACTGTTTATATCCCTCATAGAGCAGCACTTAAGCTGGTGTTCACCTTATTAAATGTTATTTTATCACAAGCCTTAATTTGAGATTTATTAAAAAAAAAAGCCTTCATAATTTAGCAATTGTGCAAATATGGCTTTAGCCTTTAATCCTGCCCACTTCTCCCCACTAAAATCCTCACTCTCCTAGCAGTGAAAGGGTCTGATAAGGAGGAAGCTGTGCACGCATTCATGCTGGTACTGCTATCACAAACTGCTTTTATTTTAACCTGGAAAGAGCACCCCCATGTTTAAAGGCATTCAAGGGACAAAGACCCCTTCTATTTACCTGGATTCTGATCCAGGAGCAACAAAAATGTGAAAATTATTTTTCATGTAAGTCAGAATTGATTATTTCTGACAAATAAGCCTAGATTTGATTTTGACTGTCACCAACCATGAGGAGCTCCATTTCTTTCACCACTGCTCGAGCCTTCCACTTCTTAGTGAGAACTGGAACTCTTGTGAATTGAGAACCAAAGCTGTTTTCAGATGCCCAAAGTCTATATTCTGTAATGGCAATGATGTGTGTGCTTCGCTAGTAAAAAGAAGTAAAAGGAATACTGATAAAATACTGTGGTGACTTGTCCCAGTAGGTATTTTACACCCATTGGATTGCCTATTTCCAGCACAGAAAACATATTTAAGCACATCTGATTTGATTTCCAAAGGTGTGAATTCAAATGCTACCCAGTATTCAGTTTCCAAAACTCTTGAAAAGAAAGAAGTTTCTTTTGAAGACATTTAATAAGAAAAAAAAAAAAAATGGAGAAAAAAACAATGAAGAAGAAAAAAAAACAATAAAAAAACAATTTAAAGGCAATTTCCCCACCTGGACTGCATTTCTGGTTGTCCTTTGAACTGGTGTGCAGCTTGTGGGGACTGTTGGCAGGGAGTCTGGAGTGATGCTGGGACCTGCTGCTGCAGTACCCCAACCTGGCACTGGGATGGAGGCCCTGTTTGCTGGGATGGATGGTGATATGCTTGCTGTTTCTGTGGCTGCTGTTGCTGTTGCTTGTATCGCGATAAACTGAAGAAAAGGCCCAAGATGGCCTTTAGATTTCCATTCCTGATTTCTGTAAGGTAATGTTCAGAAGTCACTCATCAGTAACCACTCATGACTGTACAGCAGGTCAGCCGCTGCACTTCTCATAATGCTGCCTGAACGAAGTTCCTTTAGGATATGACCAATAGCACAGTATACATGATTTCTCACTCGTAAATTTCCACAAGGAGGAGAAACTACTCAGTTATAATACAGTATTATATAATTCCTGGAGTATCAGACTAATTGTCTCCATAATGAAAATCTGACACAACTTTTGCACTAGGAATTATGACCATAGAGTAAAGTAGCTGCATTAAACCAGATAATTACCTGCTTGATACTATTACAAGCCAATAAGAATGGATACCCAATGGTACCTAAAGATACCTAAAGATAGTTTGACAGTGAATGAATAAACATTTCAGTTCCTAAAAGTCATCCTGCTCTTCTATGCAGTATCAAATGAGGTAAAACCAAATAGAGATACAGAACACTTATCAAAACACACAGTTAACTGTTTTATCTTAAATAATATTCAAGAGCATCAATTCAGGCTTGCAGACAACCTTAATATTGATTTACCTATTTAGCATGTTTAAATTCCTAAATTAAAAAGTGAATTCAAAGCGCTACATCAAACAGCTGAGCTATTCCATGCACTATATAGGCCACTCAAACCAATAAAACTTACTGCTGCCCTCTGCTTTTAAGTCCCTCCCCATGGGTTAGTGCAAGAGGGGAAGAAAAGGACATCTGCCAAGCGGCCAGTAGCCAAATGCAGAGGTGAGAACCAGAACTTTGATTTCTTTCCTCAGTTCTGGCTGACAGGTTGCTCTGACTTCGTGATGGGCCCTGCTCTACCCTTATTCACTCTCTTGGCCACACTTCTGCTAGCATTGCTCATCTTAGCTGTGTAATGAGCTTCTCTTCTTAACCCCAAGCCCTTCACACAACAAATCCCAGGCTCACGGCAAAATTTTACTCCGCTTTCTATGCCAACTTCCAGCTTTGGTCTTCTTTTCTACTTGTGCCTCAGTGTACCTCTTCTTCCCACACACTAACCTAATGTATACTTCCTCACTTCCTTAATTTTGTTTTGGCTCACGTCCATCTCCCCAGAGACTCCTACACCATATCTAAGTGTTCCTGGTCATTCCTCAGACCCAGGATATTCCTCTCCTTCCCTCTCCTATTCCTGCCTGAATCTCCTCATCCATTTTTGCCTCCCTGCAGCCCAGCTGCTTCCCCAGTGCTCTCTCCCATCACTGCCCACATTCCCTTCTTTAAATGATTGTAAATCCCAGGGCCCCTAAACTTGAATTTTTTGTCTTCCTTTGCTTTCTTAGCCAATTTTAGTCTCATCCTGGATAGTGGGGTCCCAATGACTCCTGCATGTTTTCCCTTTCTGCATATGCATCAGGCAGGTTCCTTCTCTAATCCACCTGTGGTTAGTTAGGGAGGACAGGGATGGAAGTACACAATAAAGTAAAACATACACAAAAGACAGCAAAGCATGGAAACAAAAAAAACCCAGCACATTCTCCTTATCTTCAGTAAAGAACTCACGGGATCTGTAATGAAAGCAGCACTTAATCACAGACAGAAGCTAAACCAAACAGACTCAGAGGCACTGGGAAATTTAACTGCACAAATACAGGCCAGAAGATAAACTACCATGAGTCTGTACGTTTAAACTCTATGCACTGGAAATGACTATCTGATTTTCATGTGAAATGAGAGGTGATTCTACAATAACCTACCTAAACCTGCTCTCTATGGTTATTTATCTTCTGCTGTATTTATCAGAAGAGCAGTCTGCTTTTGACATTTTTCTGAGGTGAGCAAAAAAGAATAATCAAAAAAAAAAAAGTTTCAAAAAAAGCAGTCTCTTCCCCTCTGGATTTTAAGCAAAATACTTCAAACAGGATTTTGAGAGGTAATTCTGTTCCTCTTATCTTAAAGACAGACTGAGGTAATGCACTTGGAGCCTGCTCTTTGTACAAAAAGAGTATTTCAAAGAGTACTTCAACCTCATTGCACTCTGCCCATCGGGGCAGTCTCAAGTCCCATCCAGTCCATGCCTCAGCTTAACTCTGCATATTAACTTGGATAAGTGTGTCACCCACCCATTTGAAATTTGGAGTCCAAAATGACTGTCATGTATATTGGAAATAAACACTTAACATTTGAGAGGAAACCGGAATTTAGTTTGTTGGAGAATTCCCACAAATCTACTCTTTGGAATCAATCCAGCCCTGCTTGTTTCCCCTGCAAGCTACAACTTCCACCACTGCAGCTTGCCCACAGCCTTTCTCTGTCTTCACAAAAATACACCAGGCTTGGTGGAAATTGGGGGGGGGAACAGGGGAAGGAATAATCAGCTGAGGACAAAGAAAAGGTAAAGAAAGGTCTGACGGACAGACTATGAGAGAAATGTTATCCGATTCCATTAACACTTGTGAATGAAACTCCTGTAAATCATAAACTACTCACTGTGTACAGAACACAGATCAAAGCAAACCAATGAAGAAGAAAAATAGTCTGTCGTTACTTAAGTCAAGCTTGTTCGCATCTGGTTTTCTAAAACTTATTTTATATCTGATACTGTAAAGCACATGGGACTAAAAAAAACCCAGAACTAGTTTACATAGACCAGATTGGCTAGCCAAATTGGCTAGCAGGAGTGCAAAATAAGAATCACTGCATACTCCCTAGCTTAAGGAAGGAAAATGCATGAAATAATTAAATCCCACATCACACATTAGATCAGCAGGCATGTTTTGATAATTAAAGCGCAATTACTTGAAGACTGTAGATAACTGTACTCAATATGACATAATCAAAACCTGGCAGCATAGGAAGTGTCCTACCCATGTACACTTCAAATAATGCGGTGGGACAGATGCGCTGCAGAAATGAAAAATTCCATCCTGACACTAGAAAGGACCTAAAGGACCTAAAATGGAGGAACTGCAATACTGCAGTGTGTGCATTGAAATTCATTGACCTACAGGAGCAGGAATGTAATTTCAGAGGCAAAAGTCTACACTGAATAGTGTTGCTCCAAAGTTTAGTGAGACATTTTATTTCATCACTTTCTGGCTCCATGATTTGTTCAGCTGGTTATTATCCAGCTAATCTATTACCCAGAAGAGGTGCAGCTGCCTACCTACGACATCAATTTGAGTTTCTACTGCACATTTGTGTTCTCCATAACCTTCAAAATCTTTGACAGCAAGATGTTGTGTGAAGAGGGTCAAGTTTAGCTGGGCAACTGCAATTCCCATAATCTAAATTAGTGGATTAGATTGGAAACAAGTTTAGGAGCATGGGTTTGGAGAGACAGCTCAAAGCACTGGGCAACAAAAAAAACTGCAGCAAGAAGAGAATTTTCCAGCATCGCCACAGTTCTCTTTAGTAACTTCAAATGAAGATTTAGAATCTTGGAGAAGGGAATGACTTTTTGGCTCTATGTTGCTGAGGAAGGGGATTGTCTGTAGCATAGTATGGTCACCATCAGTAACTGCAGATCCACAGCATCTTCACTGCATAAATCCAGAAAAAAATAAAAAGACTATGTATAAAGTGGCACATACGTATCAAAGCAGTGGTTTTTAACACTGGAAGGATGAGACACATGAAGTCCCAAATTGTTTCAACATTTAGGAGTTGTCCAAATTCCAATTTTGAATCATTCACTTCTCTCCAAGCTAAAACTGCGCTAGCGAAAAATATGCCTTCTCAATCAACCCAAGTGAGACTTCAGTGATTATTCCCATTTGGAAGTAATCACAATCTACTCCTTTGTCTTAGATGAGGAGTTGCCAGTGAAGTAAACAATCTGCAGTTGACCTAGCAGGTCTTGGCAAGTTATGCACAATCACTGGCGGGTTGGTTACAGCACTCTTCGTTTTCAGTGATCCTGTGCTCTCTCTTGTTCAGTTTCCCCCTCCTTCCACAACAAGTTAAGGGGCAACTAAGAACAGAAGTTGAATTGATTATTGAACTCAAGACTTTGTGTTTTATAAAATCTATTCATTCTCTCCCCACTCTAGCTGTTCCTTTTTCCTCGGTTTAGTGGTAGAGTCAGCAAATGTTCTCATTCCTACGATGGCAGCAAGCATTACAGGTATGTTCTTAGCTTCTGTATGATTTAATATGTTAATACCTAGACAGTGTAAAAGAAAGGAAGACAGACAAATTCTGCTAAGCCATGGAATATATCTGAGTCTGCCTTGTGATTTGGTGGCAGAACAATGACTAATGATGCTGTCCCTAACCTGGTGTAACAACACTACACTTAACTTTGCACACCCAGACACTTCTCTCATCAACTAACATGCCGAGAATTTTAGATTTAGCATCATATCAAGACAGGTAAATAATGTGAGATTTATTATATTTTTATAATAAGCATATATCAGGTCAGAGCTGAAATTGGATTTTACCGCAAACCCAGTTGCGTTTTCTTTTTAATAATTTCCCGGTAATCAAACTTTCTGCTGTAAAAAGTTTTAGCTCATACTTTCTTTTCTTGACATGAGAATCCTTCTTATTCTAACTGAATTATCAAGGCATAAAAAGCAGGCAGTAGTTGGGGTGTCCATATTAAAGCTCCTCTTTGGAGGAAAATATTTGTTACTGGTGTTCTAACCCAGCTTATGGACACACCACAGAAAAAGACAGCTGATGTTCAGCCTCCTCCTCTACTACTAGTTGTGGTATACTCAAGTTAGAACAATGTGCACTGATTATCTGCCACTTTGCTTTCCATGCTTACAAACTACCTCAAAATTAGTGAAATTACATTTCAATTACACATTTCTGAAGTGGCTTCTAAGGTCTCACAGACCAGGATAAGGTAGGAGGCCTTCTTTTGAGACAGAAAGGAATTCTTGAAGCCATTTTCCAAATTGTCAAAATGCAATTTTCAATTCTAATATTTAATAACTTTTAAATCTATCAATTTTATTAACTAGAAATACATAATATACAGTAATACAGTAATTTAATAAAAGCTTTTATATATATATATTTTTTTAACGTAATGTATGTATGTAAAAGCTGTGGACATGCTGGTTTCACCATAAAGGTCATCCCCAGTGGTTATCTGGCATACACTTGATACACATCTACCACTGATAAGGGAAAGGGTGTTTCAGCTCAGACTTCAAATCACTGTCATAAAGCGTATGGGGCTGGGTTTTCGAGACTAAATCAGTGTTGATAAGGAACCAGCATTTTGGCTATTGCTGAGCAATACTGGCACAGTGTCTACTTGTGGGACATGATGAGTGATTGCCTTTGTACCACTTGGTTTGGTTTTAGTCCTCTTTCCTTCATTCATTAAACTATCTTATGTGTTGTCTCACTCCTCCTCCTATTCTCTCTCCCATTATGCTAGGAGTAAGCCCACCACACCTACACATCCTTGCTTGTCTTCCTTGTTTGAGCCACGGGATTCCTTCAGAGGAAGAAAACATGCCTCTAACCATAAAGGCAAGGAAGGATACTTCTCCAGGTAATAGAATAATTGAAGAATGAGAAAATCGTGTCTCTCTCAAAAAGCAAGCAGTTCACTTTAAATATCTGTAAAAGGTAAAATTTACACTCTGAAAAATGTAAAATTTAAAAATAATATAATGACATTATTCTATACTGTGCCCATTACAGAACGTAGATGAGAAATTTCTAGGATTTTTAACAGAAACAAAGTGGTGACTGAATTCCAATACAGTCTCACTGATTATTTTTACAAGTCAGCTTTGTGGAAATTAGATATGGATTTTACTCGCCTTACATACTGAGGTGGGGGGAAAAAAGAAGTAAAGACTGCCAAAAATTTCAATTATCCATACTAATCTCCCATGACACTCCATGTTCTGGTTGCAATCACAAGCAGTAATTCAGGTTTCTCATTGACAACTGCAACTATAAGCCACCAGTGGACTCACCTTCTGCTGACAGGCCCTGGATGTTAATTCCCTTGGCAGCCAAGAAACTCAGGCATGCATCTATGTTTTCAATCTGTTCAAGAACAAATAAAAAAATCAGAGAGACACAAAGAGGAAATGCATTGTAATAACTGTAAGATTTTCTCTGCCCGCCACCCTTTATTTGCACCCAGTGTTTGTACCACATCAAAAGTCCCTTTGCTCGTTCTGTGGACACCATAATGTGAAACCTCCTCGGTTACTAAACTGATTACTGCATGGGTTGGGACTTTCTGTTATTTGCACTTGCATGAAGCAAGTTAGTTAATACTCTAACCACTGCAGGCGATCACTGCGTATCTTACTAAGGGTCAAGGATGCTATGCCACGATTTTCAACCTACAGTAAGCATAACAAACGTGAAACCGAAAATAAACCTAGGGGCTGCATTTGCTTGAGAAGGCAGATTGCCACTTGCTCTTCAGTTGACAGCTGGCAGAAGTTTCCACAAATCACAAAAGCAGTCAAATATAAAAACTGTAACCGGAAACCCCAGCTGGAATCCAAACTATGTCTACTTGTGACATTTGCTGAATGTTGGAAATGACAGACAACTGCTTGGTCGCTGTGGGGCAAATCCTGCCCTTCAGAAACATGGCACAAAGGTACTAAATCGAGTGGGATCAAACTCATTCTGACCAGGTGGGGTCTCCTGGCCCAGAGAAGTGATTAATGCTCCATCCTTGGCAGTGCTCAAGGCCAGGCTGGATGGGGCTTGGGTAACATAGTCAAGTATGAAGCATCCCTGCCTATGTCAGGGGGTCTGAATTGGATGAGTTTTAAGTTCCTTTCCATCACAAACCAGTCTGTGACTCCATGATACTGCACAACAGGTCCGACTGCTGGTGACTACAGCTGCTATATACAGAGAGGACTCAGATCCTTCCTAACAAGGTGAACTCAAAAATGGCTGAGTTAGGTATTTTTTCCCCACTGTACCTCAACATTGCAGCAGAGGTCTTGCAGTGGCTTCAAACATAGTTTCTCATCAAGCTACCACCAAAGCTTTGTTGTCATCTTCAGAAGATGCAGACGGATGCCTGCTGCCCCCCAACCCCACACCAAAGCACTGTTTTGGTTTTGGATAACCTGATCTAGATGAAGATGTCCCTGCTCATTGCAGGGGTCTTGGACTAGATGAGCTTTGAAGGTCCCTTCCAACCCAAACTATTCTATGGTTCTATGTAAAAGCCTAAGCTGAGACACCTCAAGAGGCTGCAAGGAACAACATTTTGGGAGATACCACATCTGGTTGCATAGAAGACTTGAATAATACCATTGAGCAATTTTTTATTTCATCATGATAATCAGTAAGTGACAAAATAGGGTCGCCATGTATGAATATCTAGCAAACATTAATTTGTTAATTCCCAAAACATCACAACCAAATACTGCTTCCACTTTACAGATAGGGAAGGATACAGACTGCAAGCCCCACATTTGCCCTCAATGAACCTTTCTTCTGTGAAGTTTGGAGACATCAAAAGGGATTGTGAAAGATCCAGCTTTCCCTGTCTGCTCCTGCCTGCCCTCAAAATATATACAAGTGAGGGCTGTATGGCGTTCTGGAGGCTGAGCTCTCAGCCCCAACCTGCACTTCCCATGCTTGTCAAAGTGATAAAGAACAAGGGAAGCTGCCACAAAACCTCCAGCATGGATTTCTCTCATGGTACTTTTGCATGTTGGAACTAGATGATCTTTAGGTCCCTTCCAACCCAAATCATTCTATAACTGTCTGATTTACTATCTATAAACTTAACAATAAAAGCATTGCCTTCTATCAGGGAAACAAAAAATTTACTGGCCTCACCTCACTGTGATTTCAACAATTATAAACATGGATATACTCAGAACTTTTATCAACCTCATTATACTTTGAGATATATACACGCTATACTTCCAAATTCAGACAGACACCAAATAACACATTTCCTGTCAAATTCAGACCTTAAAGACTGTAGCAGGGGGCAGTTCAAAGGTTCATTTATCCACAGTTCAAGATGATACGACAGTCAACCTCTACCCAATTTCCTTCCTCAGTGCTCAACAACCCTTTCAAGCTTTCAACATAGCTCTTTGATTGAGGTATTTGGGACTCTGCCAGAAAGTCAAAGTTCACCTTTGCTAGAATAAACACCACAGAAAGCATTAATCCAGTTCTGCTACCTGCACTTAACGAGCTGCAAGTACATTTCCAGTCTTCCACTGCTGTGGGCAGATGTCTCCTCTCCTAGTAAGGAGAATTCCTTAAGTTAGCGAGTAAAGCTAAGCAATACCTCATCTCCACTCCAGGTGTAGAAACTCAAACTAGCTCTTTCAGTAGTCCTCTGCTTCTCTTCCCAGGTCCCTCATCTTTGCTCGACCTCTCCTTTAGGACAGTGACCACTGGATTAGGATTTACTTCTGGGTAGCAAATTCCTCATCTATACCCTCATTCTTGGTGCTACACGGTAGTTATTGCTGACTACCTAATCTCATGCTCATTGCAGATCTGATCCAGATTCAAGCAGCCCCTTTTAAAATCACTATATTTTC
Organism: Forpus xanthops; assembly: GCA_032466535.1. NCBI lineage: Eukaryota > Metazoa > Chordata > Aves > Psittaciformes > Psittacidae > Forpus > Forpus xanthops. Next base: position 53,689 of record JASSUY010006350.1, read on the forward strand.
TTCGCTGGGACAAAGCCTTGGTTTTCACTGAGCATTTTAGCCATGCCCAGACTTAGAGATGTCCTCCCAACAGAGTACTAATGCTTGAGGTGTGTACGTGGACCATGGGTTGAGACACCTGGACCTCGCTGCCATAGAAAAAAGACGGACAGGCTACTTTGCACACCACAGAATCACAAAATAGTCAGGGTTGGAAAGGACCTTAAGATCATCTAGTTCCAACCCCCCTGCCATGGCCAGGGATACCTCACACAAAACCATGCCACCCAAGGCTCCGTCCAACCCGGCCTTGAACACTGCCAGGGATGGAGCATTCACAACCTCCCTGGGCAACCCTACACCAGTAGCAACTACAACAGTAGTGATGCCTAGATAAAGGCTGTGAGAAACAGGGGCTTTCTGCTGCTACACTGGCATGGAAAAAGAATTAGGAGGGGTGGGGGATGGAATAGAGTAATACAGAACATGGACTGTCAACAGTCTGTGGTACATTACCGTCAAGAACTCACAGAAGTCAAAACATTACAGAAAGAGGAAAATATCCTATTTCAGTACTTAAACCTACGCATGATGAAGTGAAGTGGTAATAACAGAGGCTTGCAAAAGAAAACTCTGGTAGGAATTTAAGGTGCTTCCCACACAACGACTGGCTGGTGGCCTACATAAAAGTGATTTGTGACTGCTATCCAGCTCCAGTGGAAAAGGGCTCATGCTCACTTGGCACTCTGGTTTCTTGAAAGCAGCAAAATGCTCAACCAGGGAGGTGTCATCCAACCCCCTAGAGTGCTAAGAATGAAAAACAATGATTTTGAGATGTGTGAGGGAAGCAATCACTGATTTTTCCTGCTGTAAAAACCAAAGAAAGCTACTGAAACCTTCGTATGTCAGAGGTGTGAATACTATTTTGTGGCCACTGGCTTTACTGAAGAGCTCAAAGCTTGGTTGAATTAGCCTAATGCATTAGAAATCACGTTGTTCAGTTAAAAAGAAGCATTTCCAACAGTGTAACATTTAATTTCACCTATAAAAGCTCCAACAAAGGTTTCTGCCTCTAATCCCTGCTGTACTAACGGAAGAGCTAACTATTTATAACCTGCAAATAACTGTTTTATGGAGAAAGTGCGTAAAGGGTTGGAGACAGCAAGCTAGTCTGAAGTAATAGCATAGCAGTCAGACCATTTAGATGAATTTACTTCGGATAGAAGTGAAGCTCTCTTGATAGATCTCAGCTAAGCAAAGACTTTGTAACCCTGCACCATTGTGAATTCCAACACAATAGAGCTGCTTTCTTGAAATTACAGTATTCAGCAGTAAATCATCACCGATACTACGGGTTCATTCTTGGCCAAGTCTATGTATCACTTAAACCCTTCAAAAGTAGATACAAAAAGACTGGATTTGCAAAGGGGAGTGTATATTTTCTTTTTGACTGGGAGCAACAATTGGGTTTTGGCTGACAGTTCTTATTTCCCATTTGCTTTGCCAGCAACATTTAACAGAGCAGAAGCAAAACAGGAAAGATGGCAGCTGGATGCTCTCATTTCCCGCCTTTCCAAAATAGGGGAAAGCTGTACAAAAGGGTAAGGAAAGCCAAGGACAGACATCTACAACAATTAACCTCACTCTGACACATGACTAGGAATGTCTAAAACTGAGCCTTGCCTTAAACATCAAATTAATCTGCAATCTTGAACTGCTGCATGAATAAGCCATTGGGGTGGAGGCAACCCTCAAAACCCAGCGTCAGTCACACATCCTATATGATAGGCATTCCTTCTGAAGTGTCCCTAAATGCCAGCCTAGGACAGCTGAGCCCATATCTAAAGGCAGCTCATCTTTGAGGGCTCCCCCCCACCCCCTTCTTACAATGAGGAGATAATATGAACAAAATAAACTCCCACAGAATTAAACAAAAAATAGCAAGTGACACAACTCCAATCTCACATTCACAGAGGCAAAACGCATGTTTCAGTCAGCTACCTCAAAACATCCTCTTACCACAAATCTCTGGGCAGCACTTTCTGCCTGGCCAGATGGAAGCAGAAGGCATCCTGGCTAAGGATTGCACATGCCTAACTTTCAAACACCAGACCAGCAGCAGTTGCTTTGTTACACCAGGAAGGCCATCAGCCTCTTGGTGGAAAACAGGATTTAAAGCTACTGGTCACACACACTTAGTGATCTCCAAGTACTTTTGTAAAGGACATCACTACGCACTGCTGGGTTTCGTTCCCACCAGACCTGCATGTTCCTTGTTCCTTCCTAGCTTCTGCAGATACACACTAATTTAACTCCACTGAATTCCTACGTATGGATCAGAATACTTCTATTTAATACTTTTCCAGGTATTACTCAGATTAACCTCTATTCTCACAAGTATCCTACAGCAATTAATGCATTTCCGACAACACAAGCCACGAAACCCACACAAATTTTTGCTCTGATCACATAATAGCAACTTCAATTTCTATTCTTGTCAGTGCTAGAAAAACCAAAACCAAACAAAACACCCTGGCCTATATGAACAGAATAGGGAATGCAAGAAACAAAATGAAACTTCAAAACCAATATCCCCATCCTGTAAATGGAGACCCATGGGTGGGCACTGATAGATGCTGAACACTGATTACATCAAAGATGAACACAGAAATGGTCTGCAGCCAAAGCTGCCAGGCCAACTCTGCCAAGTCAAACACAGGGGGTAAACTATCACTAGTCCTGCCCTAGTGACAGACACAGATTTTGTCCTCCAACAAAAAAAAATCAGTATTAAACTTACTGTAGGTTCCTTCATTTAGAAACCATGGGAAGTTACGATGCAAGATCTCTGCCTCCCAGTTTTCACAGTGCTAGATGAGGAGTTTTCAAGAGCTTATCCAGAAAACCCACTACTTATATTAAAGCCAGTGCTCTCCATTAAACTTGAAGCTTCATATTATGTCCGGTATATTAGTTTTGAAAGGAGGAAAAGAAGATTGATTTCATGTGCAAGTTTTCCAAGTTTCACAAGCCTTTATGCAATATTCCAGCAGAATTACATATAACGCAGAAACAAGGAAAAAGCCCATCACAAGCTGTTTCTTAAAGCAAAAATATATTTCTTGCCTGTACTTTCAGATCAAGCTCTCACACTCAGTATTTTTATACCATAAAGTTTAGGAAGAGCATAAGCATTGACAATCCTTAAAACACTGGAGTTTTGGGAGAGGGATGGTTCTCCCTTCAAATAGTATCTCACTTCCACTACTTCCTGAACATATATATATACACACACATCAGAAATACCAAGGCAAACTCCATTTTCCCCAAAAGGTTATAAATACTATAACTGCTGTGTATAAAATAAATCATTAGTAGTTATCTCAATCAAGATGTATCTTTTTTAAAAGGAAATAGCATGCTGCTTCTGAGTATTTTGATGAAAGCCTCTCCCAAAATTGTCAGGATTTTGACAGAACTTGGGGACTATCTTAGAAGCAATAGATGGAATGCAAGGACAAATGAAGCCAATTCATACTCTGAAGCCAGGTTATAACAGATCTAGCCAAGAAACAAAAATCTATTATCATGGGTACAGTTTCCACATAGAATGACAGAATGGTTTGGGTCGGAAAGGACCTTAAGATGACCCAGTTCCAACCCCCCTGTCATAGGCAGGGACACATTTTACTTGACCATGTTGCCTTAGAGTTGATTCCCTCTCTGCTATAATTGCATTACTTTGAATTTTTAAAGAAAAAGACAACTTGGGCACTAAGCTAAGGCTAAACCTAATCTCTTGCATCCCCTTTGCTATAACCCTGCGTTAAACCTTAGCTTTCCTGTGCTTCAGCTCTTTCTCATCAAATAATGAGACAAATACTCAATATTCACTCAAAACATGCTAACAGAAATAGAAATGTGAGCTATAAGCCCCACAAACAGAGATGGGATTCACGCTGGCCAAGATTTCTAATCACATCAAAGAGCACCCAAAGGGCATTCTTGTATTGTGAACGATTTCAGGCAACCCTGGACAACTCGAGTCCTGCCAAAGCTCATCTGGGCTGAGACAGGGAGATGGAAGGGTTTATAGAAATGGTCTCAATTTATTTTAAAACTCAGCTTTCCAGGTTTATTTAGTCAAAACTGAATTTTTCCTATAGAGAAGAGAAAAAAAGGGTACTTCTTTGACAAAACTTCAACAAATATACCTAAATATAATTTTTGGATCAGCTTTTCAGGATATTTGATAAGTTGAAGTGGATAATTTCTGCATAATTTGAAAACTTGAGAAATCCTAAATTATGCTGAATTACACAACAACAAGGTCAGCTTGGCAGAACAAATACCAATGGAGTATCTTGCCTTTGGAGAACCATTCATTCAGGATATAGATGAACTAGTCTCAATAAACACTTGACCAGATTCTACACATACCACACTTACTGTACATTACCGGCACTAAATCTCTGTTTCTGTATACGTGAAGACAGTAGCTGAGGAGAAATCACGGCTGTGCTCAGCAAACACATGATGAAGAGGGTAGTGAGTCCCAGGAACACTTCATTTCTGCTATCCCTGGCTGCTTGCAGAAGCGCCTTTTCTACCTGGGGTTTCCAGACTGAAAGTTATGTTCTGAGTGCTGAGCAGTTGGGATTAAATGTAAAACATGACTGGTGTCTAGTGAAGATGGACTACTTCCAAAAACATTCTGGAATTCTACATTAAAAATTATTTTTAAAGAGCATAAATGCTTGAAAGGGAGGACTGATGCTAACCCACCCAATGCACTAAACACTGGCTCTTGCGCGCTATTGTACTTCCTCTAATACCAGCCCGTGTTGAAGGCTCTGCTTGTCACTAATGTGAATTTGCAGCAGAAATCCAGAATTTCACAAAACTCACATAGCAAAAGCTACACTGAAAATGTTACGACAAACAGCTTTTAGCTCAGAAAAAAATGTTTACTATTAACACTGCTGCACTTATTAAATTCATAATTATAACAAGAAACCAACCTACCAATCAAAAATTTGTTTGAAGTTAATGCCAGTCAATTACAGATTCTCTCTCAGTGCAGGGGTGATGACAGTGTACCAGTCAAGTATCTGGTTCTGTTTATTCAAATACACACAAGTGGATAAGCAGGAATGGGCACCTCAGGGCTGTGTCACTGCAAGGACCTCTTGCAACAGAGAACTCAGCAGTTGCTGGTTCCTAAAACAGCTCCATGGGAAGGGAGCTACAGCTGCAGCCTGTTCCCAGGCTGACATGCATACTGATGTCTTGAGGCCTGAGGGTCACAGCTTCACCTGTTCCCAAAGGACTGATTCCAGTGGCTGGAGAGGCATCAACACATGTGCTCTCTTCTTCCTTGCACATCCAGGATCCTTTCTGTGATCCTGGATAACATCTCCTACTGAAATCATCCTGTGTAATTGCATCAGGTGAGCTCAACAGTACTGTTTAAGTGGATAAAAATCATCCTACATAAAAGGAAAACGATTTTTCTGGATATCTATCACCTCTGCAGACTGATTAATTAAAACAACCATCATCACGCACAGTTACAGTGCAAAAGCAATGACCTAGATAAGGTTCACCCTCAGTAAGAACCCTAACTGACCCCTGACAGACTCCATACAACATTTAGGCACAGCACAATTTTTGCTCGTCACACCAAATTCAACAGTGAGTTAATATACTCCTCTGCACCTAGTAGAGCCTCACCAAGAAAACACCATGAAGGTGAAGACAGTCTTGAACACATTCCGTGATTTCCCATTTTTTCCCCATTTATGCAAAACATAGCAAGAAGCTGTGTGTTTGCACAGGATTGCATAAAAGATGTATTTATGTAATAATTCTACATAAGTAGCAGCCATGGCCAAACTCAATTCTTTTTCTAGGCTGTGGTGTAGGTTTAAGTACATAAGTGGAAGATAAAGAGATCTCCACATGCGTATGTGGAATGACCCTGGTCCTGTAATGCATCTGCTGCTTCATGTATTTAGCCCACACAGGAGGGAGAACCATAGGTGTTAGAAATAGCATAATTCAGACTAAAAGTGAAATAAATGAGCAAATAGAATCTAATTCTGTCTTTGTAGTCAAGCTCACATCTTCCAAATTTTCCATGAAAATTACTTTTTCTCTGTTGCTCCTTATGGAACCTCATAATCTTTCAAAGACACGTGATGTCTAAGTTCTTACATCACTACAGGGCAAAGACTTTGAGCACGCCATCACGGACCATGAAGATGATCCTGTACAGGAATGACAGACAGCCTGTCATCAGCAGCGCTTCCAAAGGTACCACATATATCCATGCAATGGATAGAACAGTATATACGTACTGCCCTACCTCCCATCTCTGCAAGCAGCAGGGGTTGGAAGCCCTTTCCTCCAGAAATTAAACAAATACCTGTCAAGGGACACTTTATCATGCCTTATGGCAGGGAGATGTATTTACTGGCTTTTCCCAATCCAGTCGAGCTCTATTTGTCATGTTATTTTCTATGTGGGATGATGGCAGTGGTGAGAGCGTGGCTTGTGATTTTATTTAGACTGCAAGCTCTGTGGCACAGAACTGTGCCTGTCTCACTGATGCCAATACACAAATGGTAAGTGTGAGAGAATAATAACCGTCTGAATCTTGGGGAAGGGGGGAGAAGATACAATAAAATGAATCTTAACAAGGAGCACTAGCTATTATGCAGCAAGGAAAAAGGATATTTGAGTACAACTAACCTGGCAGACGACCTCTGAGGTAAGTTGTTCTTGCATACATGACAGCATGGGTTCATACACGATCAAGAGAAATCCAGGGAGCATAGAGAAAATGCTTCAAGCATTCCTAAACTCAGTATTTGGGCCAAGTGCCTCCACCGGCAGTTGAAGGAGCTGAGCTGGCGTTTGGCACAGCTCTGAGTGACATCTTCCCCTCCAGCTAACCTTCAGCTGCGAGCAACGTACCGCAATACCCATTTGTTAAGTACAGTAACATTCAAACAGGTTCAATTTCTAAACATCTCCTGTAGTACGATACAAACTCCCCAGACAAAGCAGGGGGGAGGCTCATCAGAAGACAGAAAAGTTCTCTTTACTGCACTGCTCAAAGCAACCTTGGAGTAGGATTACTTGAAATGACATGACTATATTTAACCACTGGGATATGTTTCCAAAAATCCTCTGCTAGGAATTTGCAGAGGAAAAACATGCTTGTGATGCTTTTGATCTCTCCAGCAGTGCTGAATTAGCAGAACATGCCCAGGCAGCAGAGTCCTCCTCTGCTTTGGGGAATGACCAGACCTCAGCCCCACAAAACCAGAGGGGTTTCTGCACCCAGCTATGGTAACACTTTTACAATGCTGGGTGCTTAGATATGCTCTAAATCCTTAGAGGATCGGGTTAAAGTGGATGTCTGCTCTTGAAACGCAAAGGCAGAATTATTTTCTGTGAGAAAAGTGTATTTCTTTTCTTTCCCCATTTCTTTTTTTAATTACAAAACACATCAGCTCACCCGCTTGGTATTAAGCACACACAGTTTGCTGCGTGGGTGATGAAGATTGTTTAGTTCATCTTATTCCTGCCAACCAAGCCATTCATGTGTCCCAGCTATATCCTTGAAGTATGGGCTATATCATACCAGCATTCACCTTTATAATTTCAATTCACTAAAACGTTCGTTGAGAAAAAGAACACAGAAATATGGACAGCATGTGCCAGAAGCACAAACAGTAAGGAAGATTTCAACATCTCATGCTCTTTTTGTTGATAAAGACTGAGCAGAGGACGGAGCTGGCAAGGGTCACATTGAGGAGGGAAGTGGATATCTAGCTCTAAAAAGTGAATTAAAACTCCGAGCACCGAGCACTTCAAGACCATGGTCCTTGCCAGGCTGGAGAATATTCATAGAAGCTGTTCTTTGGCATTGGGTGTTGCATACATGACAGAACAGCTCGTTTTCAGAATACAAGAAAACAGTCAAATATTAAAATAATAGTTGAATTGCCATCACTAGGGTAAAGAAAACACAGCCTTCACCTTGACTTTCATAAAGTCCTTGGGAAGAAATGCAGGCTCTGACCCAAGCTGCAGTACAAGATTCTTTTATGTCTGCAAGACAAACAGTAGTAGAAAGACTGAGCAGTATTATTTTACTGGTTCAGCTTGATATCTGTGTCAGAAAGATAAGATTTGTGAAGAACTTCTGGTCAACACACACACAGAAAAATACCTCCCTTTTGTTATTTGATAACTGATGTTCGCATACACAAAGTGGTCATCCTTGAAAATAATACACCCCAACTGCAAACCCACATGAAACCAGTTATTTCCTCTTCTATTTATAGGAGAGAACTGTAGTGTTGCTTCAGCCTACATGCCTTACTGTTGCTCCAAATTCTTGGTTTGGGTGTCCCACATTTCCTCAAGCCTAGCATGGAACACTGAAAGAGTCTGGCGTACCCTCCTACAAATCCCTCAATCCCTTTCCCTTCAGCACTGACAGCTTTGCTACTGCCCCGCTCCTTCAGGCTTCAGTAGCAAGGGTAACACACCATCACTTCTCAGACATTCACACATAACATTCAAGTTCTAGAGCATCATCACCTGTCATTATTTCTTTCATTTTATTTTGAACCTTAGAAAAAATAAATCTATTTTCTCATTAGTCTCCTCACATATTTTTTCATATATATATAGGTATACAGACATGTCATCTCTTTCCTATGCCACACTAAGTATTAGTGTCACATTCAAGGTGGAAAACCCCCTCTACCTGTCCTTGCTGGTACACCTTGCTGGTATTTCTTTTGTTCTTTCTTCCAGTCCCATCTTCAGCTGTGCTTCAGCTTTTGCCTGTGCCAGCCAATGTATCCCTTCACTGGCAAGTGTCTGACTTGAAGTTCACATTTTCAACATTAGCTTTCTTGACTTGTCTCTCTCCCCAGCCACTTCTTGTCAAGCTGATATGGATCTTTCTTTCCTTCACCTCGTTCTCCACTTTCACACTCTGATGTCTTATCCTTTGCCTTTTTCTTATACCATCTAATCTCCACCATTATCTGTTAGGATTTATCACTTACACATAATGAGTAGCACAACAACCTCCCTCCTTCTCTTTACCATGATATGCAAGATATATCAGTATACAAGGAAATGCTCAGCTATCTTAGTGTGCTAACACTGCCCGTAAAACCTTCTTCAAAACCTGAGCATTTTACACGTTTTCTCACAGATAGAACACAGTTCCTGTAGAACAAGATTTCGACACTGGCATTACAGCCAGACTTGATATATAACATACAGCATAGAACAGCTCACTTAAGCACTCATTATTTATCTTATTACAAGTATAAGTGATATGAACCCTTTTCAATAGACAGTATCTGCAAAGATCCCCAAATCATAAGGATAACCCTAGAACGACAGGTATTAAACAATACCTTCTATATAGTCCACATTCTGCAGGATACTAAATGTTGAGCTCTAATATCATCCCCAAAACATGCGGCAAATTGAAAGGAAGGAAGAAAAAGAAAGATCTCTTGTCCTTTTATAACTAAATGATATCAGCAGAGATAACTCTACTCAGGTTTATTGACCTCAGACTGCTTTTCATAAGCCTTCAGGAGTGGAAGCTGGTCTTATTTTGCCCTCCTTCACACAGTTATCAAGAACTAAGCTTCACTCTAAAAATCCAAATGCAGTTGTGGTGAAGGTCTCCAAAACTTCTTCGTCCCAGAGGCTCTGCTCCATTCAGCTAAACCCTCTATTAACCACAGGATTTTCCACATGCCAGCTGGAACTAATCATTCCAATTACAAACTTTTGTGGAAAGGAATAGCTACAGTACAAAAATAGGTTTGGAAAAAAAAAAACACCACCCTGTAATAGGTCTTAGGCAGAGGACAAGATATAGCATAGATTATATAGAAGCCAGCCAACTCTTATCTGGAGCAAAGGAAGACAGGGATACTCCCCAAAGCAGAGAAACCAGAGAAGATGACAACAGGGGATAGGTTCTCACCTAAGTCATTTTTCATGGAGCCAGTGGGGGGCTCTTGTCATGTCATTCCTGGCACTGGGACAAGGTTGATAAGCACTGATGGTCCCAAATGGTTCTGCAGTACTAAACTTAATTTGACATGGCTTATTAGCACTGGCTTTGGGCCTGACAGACCCACGCTGTCTCTAATGCTCAATTCATGTGAATTTGTATGACGCTCTCCGACTGTGAAGCAATGGAAAAAAGAATGCAAGGAGACCTGATCTGGCTCTGTGCTGAGCTCACTAAGGTTTGGCGGGCTTTGGTGCCTTAGGATTGTGCCATGTAAAAGCAAATATATTCACCTTCACACCCCCTTCAATGTCTTTGGAACATACAGATGTGCTCTGGGTTTCTAAGCTAACACATCTGGCTGGACGTGAGCTGGCTCTTCACAATTCAGCTCACATGTGGGTTTGTTCATAGCATCAAACAAAGATAAGCGACCACAAGGCTTCCCTCTGAGGTGTGTTGTATTTCTATTTAATGAGCAAAGTCAAATATTCTTTTACAGTGTCTCTCCCAAAAATTTACTCATCTTAAAGACACTACCACCTTACAGACACTACAACAAAGACACCTGCAGTTGACAGATTCATTTCAAAATGCAAGACCAGGCATCACCTGGTTCAGTGTCTGAGCTGACTGGACAGCCTTGCCTCTGCCACCAAAGTACCAAGCACAAACACCAATCCCCACACTCTGGAGAATGCTTGTAAGCTCTAAGAGGAAGGTACATGGAGATGCAGAGAATGAAGACTGCTGTATCTAAACAAACACTCTAACAAACACTTTTTTTCCAGGAATGCAGGAGACCTGCAAAAGGGTTGTCTCCTTAGACACTGCAAGCAACTGTATGAACACCACCTCCATGAAGATACTTAGGTTCTTGCTCTACTATATTGTAAGATGATAAAGAGCTCTGTAAATACGCATACCTAATAAAAGCAAGCCAAAAGCATAATCCTCATTTTTTCTCATGTGAGGGAAAACTGCTGGGCATTCCTTGCTATGACTGATGCACTAGGATTCATGAACAGGGGACACAGTCCCACTCACTCCGCTCTCTTGAATGAGCAACCAGAGGAGGTGGTGATGCAGAGTAAAGACTTCTTTCCAGTGCTCTTCACAATTCCTGATGCAGCACACAGAATCCCAGACTGGTTTGGGCTGGAAGGGACCTTAAAGCTCATCCAGTTCCAACCCTCTGCCATGGGCAGGGGCACCTCCCACTAGACCAGGTTGCTCCAAGCCCTGTCCAACCTGGCCTTGAACACTGCCAGGGATGAGGCAGCCACAGCTTCTCTGGGCAGCCTGTGACAGGTCCTCACCACTCTCACAGGGAAGAGCTTCTGCCTAATGCCTAATCTAAATGTCCCCTCTGTCGTCTTAAAAACATTCCCCTTAATCCTCTCCCTATAGGCCTGTTTCCAAAATCCCTCTCCAGGTTTCTTGTATCCCTTTAGGAACTGGAAGGTACTCTAAGGTCTAAGTGACTGTTAGCTACAATATCCTGGAATTTGTTACAGATGCCAGTCCTGAATGAAAAGCAGTTCTTCTTACGACACACTTGTGGAACACTAAATTATAGTAATTGTCAAAATTTCCTCTATTATTTATACTCTATACAGCTGCTGTGGCTACAGCAACAAGAGTAACCAACTTCTTTCAAAGCAATAAAAAATAGCAATGATAAATCTTTCAGATGACTTTGAGCAAGATTCATAACTTCCAAGAAACAACAAAAAGCCAAAGCAGAGCAGCAGAAAACATTGTGGTTTCTGACTGACAAACTCTCATCAATGTTCAGTCTTTCATTTAATTATGTGAGTGGTTGTGGGCAGTTGGGAACAGTCGTAAACATGATCAACATGAAAACAGCTTCACACACAGGACAGATATTCACATACCCCAAAGTGAGCATTTGCAAGGCAAAGGGATGATTTTGGGATTGATATTGTAAAATGATTTTTTCCTCAGGACACAGAAGGAAATAACATTCTTTAAAGTACCATAAACGTTATGCACTCCTCAGATCAGTTTCTTATTATCTGCATTCCTAATAAAGTTCTGCCTAGCTTCAGGAACATACTCATGAACTACTACATGCTTTTAATGTCGCTGCACTCATTTTCGGTTCTCCAGCTTTAATTGTTATATATAAGCAAAATCACAACCAACTTGTTCTACAAATTAAAACTTGTCAGTCAAACCCAAGTTGCATACAGTAAACATCTGAAAGACTGCAATTTGAAATTTGTTCATGGAGCGCATTCTGATAATTTCTTTCTTTTCAAAGGATATAGGAACTCCTAATCCGACTTTAAATCAACAGCTTATTCCACTTTTTCAGTATGACTCTCTATATTTTTATATATTCTTGGGTAATTATGAGGTATTTCATAAATATACTGATTTTAGTATTTAATTTTAGTGAGAACAATACTGATTGTAAGCACGAATAAATTATAAGGCCTAATTCAGCTACTGTGGAAAACAGGGCAAGAACTGTAATATTAATGTTCTTCAGACTAGACCTTTGCTCTCACTACTGTGAAAAACTAATTAAAACCTCTTATTAGACGTCTCAGTCACTTAAGTCACACACTTTCAGTTCTCAACCACGTACACACAAACAGACCACTTTACTACTTACCATTTGAGACTTATTTTTGGGGCAGCCATTGATGTCTTCAATCTTTTCATTTGCTGAAAAGCAAAAAAAGAAAAGGAAATAAGGAAAATAAAAACTATACCAAGGACATTTATTCCAATTATCTCCAGAGTACTTGCTGCTAGTTAAATCAAGGGGTTTAGATTGTAGTTGTCCAAAGGGAATGTGTGAAGCACCGAGACCATCAAAATAAAAGCAGCTGGAGTTTCCTAGCGGGTCATGCCCACAGAGACAGCTGGGGACAGAAAACAAGTGGTGTGACAACATCTTGTTCGGTGACGGTAACTCCTTTAAATTACAAAGAAGGTTTAAACTCCAGAAGCTAAATAGTGCTGGGTGGAAAAGTCAACATGATCTGTGTAGAGATGTCTGCATATCAGTGAATTTGACTGAAGAGTGAATACAGGTTTTAAAACTAGATGGGAAATTTATGATCAATAACTAATTGTTTTTTTTTAAAGTACAAATCACTTTGGAAGCTTCTTGCCCACAGCTTACAGGCACATCTATTTGCAGAAAAAATACAAAGCTTCAATCTTTCAAGTCCCAAGTGAAATAATGAAGTTGCTGAAGTGGCTGTTTGCCTTAATCTCAGATAGCTGAGTTTCACATTTAGACCCTGAAATGACTTGTGTGATGGACTGAAGACCAGCTACAATCAAAGACTGGTTTCCCACAGTTTTTTCACTGTAATAAAGGTCGTTGTTCACAACCCATTTGATGACTAACAGATTGGCCTCCCATCGATTCTTGTCTTAAAAGCTTTATTCTACCAATCCCATATTCTTAGCATATCAGTCAGAACTTCATCTCATTTCACACCTTTCTTCACTTAGGAGTAATCAATGTTCTACCCAAAATATGGTAGTAATTATCTCTAGAGAGCACTGCTAGGTTTGATCCCAGGATTCTGGTTTGAAATACAAACCTGACACCTCCCGCTGCAAATGTCACAGCACAATTTCCCTGAAAAAAGCTACAGACAAAGGCATACATATATATAGACAAAAGGTATAACAAGTCACAGCACAAATTTGAATTTGTATCATTGTCTGGAGCGATCACAAATGACTTTTACAATTAGAGCAAAGATCTATTCTGTTTAAGTCAGTGCAGTTAATTGCAGTCAGAACAGGAGATACCCAGAATATTTATATATACCCTCAAGACAGGCTATCTTGGCATATCCATCACACCTACACTAAACAACGTGCCCATCACCTCCTATAATCCTGTACTGATTGCCCAGCACACTTCTGTGCACATTTTACTTTTTACTGAAACTAGTTTTATATAGCTGAATAAGAACTTAACACTAATGCAATGTCTGCGTCCCTCTTTAGAAAGCCATGGCTTTTGTATCTGATCTGACTTTAGTTGTAGCCAATCGATTAAAAGAATGATAGAACGGTCTGGGTTAGAAGGGGCCTTAAAGCTCATCCAGTTCCAACCCCTTGCCACTGGCAGGGTCATATTCCACCAGAGCAGGCTGCTCCAAGCTCTGTTCAAACTGGCTTTACTCCATAAAAAAATCCTAAGCATCAGTAGGAAAAGTCCTATCAGACTGGGCTGAAGTTTAATTTTAACATCAATTCTAACTCTTGAAAATCAAAGGTTCTCACGGGGAACCAACTGACATTATGGTGTACTACTGATTTCAGAGCATGCATATCTGCATTTATGAATTTAAATGTAGCTACTATGCTTATGTAGCATTATTAAGGCACCTATTACTTGCATATTTGTTTACAGGTTCAGATTTTGAGCTGAAATGCTATGAATGTATTTTAATCGACTATATTATCATTAGCCATTTTGAAGTGTGAAGATTATTTCCTCTGAAGTCAAACACAGCGATGTTTGGTTTCACATCACTTTCAGATTTGTTCCTTGTTTAGATGCTAAGGTCAAAGAACTACCTAGTTATTACTCATTTTAGAGTTTTCTTTTCCCATACATGCAGCTATTTCACTTAGGTAAGCAGAAATCACTGGCATGGCATAGTTACTAAGTCTGATGAAAGCTTCATTTATATATATATATATAAAGATTCAACCACATTCATTCTTTTTCCACGTTTGGATATTAAGTAGTATTTCAATATCAATGGTGTAAACCTCAGGTGATGAACACAAGAAAAACTATCACTAATAATTAAGCCTGAATCAATTCCAATGACTTTGGATGAGCTCCAGGTACTCCAAGCACATGACAAAAAGGTGGCTCTACATGGCTGCTTTTACACATATCATACCATAACATAAAAAGAACTCTTCTGCACTGCATATAGATGTCTTAATATGCAGCCTTGTTTGGAAGAAAAAGAGCATGCATTTTGCAGGCTACTCTGAAGCTGCTTCTAGGTGTGAAAGTTACCATCATCTTAGTGACAATGAGATGCAATGTGCCTAAGGCCATACATAACAGATACAAATTACTTTCTTCACTGCTAATTTGGAGGATTAAAAAAATGTTTGTATCTGAACTTCACATAGAGAATGTTCTCTGAAAATGAAATCCTTCAACTTAAACCCTAACTTAGGAAGCTTGCAGGCCTAATATTAAATATTAGCCAAAAAGCAGCTCTAAGGATGGGTAAGAAAATGCAAAGGTGAATCAAAGCAAATATTACAGCAGGCAATGTGATTTCTGCGTAGTTTAGAGAGGAATCTGCATTTCATAAGAGTTTTCACGAGTCAGTACTCAGCTACACTAGGTATTTGGTACAACTGGGTTCACATTTTTCAGGCTTTGATGGTGGGATTGTTACACATGCGGAAGCTTTCTACAATAGTGTTACTCAGGGTAGCAGGATAAGCCTGAAATGAATCATCACCTAACTGTTCCTGAGTTTCCAAACATTTTCCCTACTAAAGGAAACAGATACAGGTTGAACCACTGTTCATAGTGAATACCTGTAAACATACAGTTTTGTATCTCTGTAGGTGCAGGTGTGTAGAATGCTACAACAGAGTTAATTTTTTTTCCATGTATTCTAGTGCAATTCTAATGGCGTCACTGGAATGATGCCTCACAACTGCATCCAAGAACTGGGCTTGTAGATTTGTATCTTACATTAAGGCACTAGCTCATTTACAGCATCTCAAACATATAAATATGCATGCACTGATGTCTTGTTATTTCGATGCTGTCTTCTTAATTTGCATCTCAAATCTGTCACTTTGCTTCTAACAATAGTTGTCCTAATTCCCATTAGCAGGCTTTCAGATTCCATCCATCTCCACTAGGCTATGCATGAGCTTTGTGGCACCCCAGGAACCAGATGGATGAGCCTCTGAAGGAACTAATGAAGGATCCAGGCCCAAGGGAAGAGGAACAATACAAAGCTTTACATGGAGCCAATGGAGAAAACTGTTTAGAACCTTCATTTCCATAAATATTAGGGCAAAAATGAGGGAATTAAAAGCATTGTAGCAATGAGCCCATATTTGAGATTTGGGCTAATGATGCACTATTTTCCTCATCTGAAAACTAATTATGAAAGATTTATTTTTCTGCCACACAAAATCATATCCCTTCTCCTTTCAAAGCTGTATATATGGATTTTCCATATGCAGCTGGAGGTTCAACACAGCAGGCCAGTATCACTGTGAATTATGCTCAGACCAATCCCCAGAAAGTATCAAAAATTAAGACAGAGGAGGATAACAGCATTGTGGGCAGAAAAAAACCCCACACTCATCATTTGCTTTTTGTAGCATTCAGCCATGTTCACCAATATTGCTGCACCAGGAGATCTTAATCAACAACAACAAATATTTTTTCCACTATGCTTTAAGACAAGGCTTTATCAAATTAATTAGCCAAGTCTCTGCAGGAAAATTATCTATATAATTCCATGCAGTTTGAGAAATTTCCTCCCCAGTGTGTACGCAGAAGTTAGAGACAGTGAATTTCTGAGCAAGCTGATACAAAACCAGAAGGTCACTCACCTACAACCTGGATTATTTCAGCTAGTAATACTCCATCAGTCACATCTTGCTGTAGATCCTTTATCAATCTCTTGTGGCCAGACTTTGCTAGGTAGTGATTCGCCCAATCTGTATAAATCTGTTAGGAAAAAAAGATAAACAAAAATAGTTAGTCATAATGCAAACTTGAAAAAGGAGATGTCTTTGTTTCTCTCAGTACCTGAGAGGCTGATTTAAGATCGTTTCTCTTTTGCTCTAAGTCAACAACATTCAAATTTAAAGTATTGTGCAGGTGAAGTATTCACCTTACCATAGTTGGGCTCCTCCTATTCAGAAATCTGAAATTAAAACTCAGGAAACAACAGGAAAACTCTTGACCATGTCACAGCTTGAATGGATCATCACATAGTCAAACTAAATGTTCCATGGCTGTAACAAGTTTGAGAAATTGAAATCTCAATTTCCCCTTATGCAATTAGTTTTGCATTTTCCCTTTGACATTTCTCCTTCATAAAAGTTACTGAGAAATTTAAAATATTCTTTCCCAAGAACCACTTCTGGGACGTATTAGCCATATAGCAAGTTCACTTTCAAGAAACTACTTTGTTATATTACCCAACTTTTGACAAGAGCCTGTAGGGACAGGATGAGGGGGAATGGCTTTAACCTGACACAGGGGAGATTGAAATTAGACATTAGGCAGAAGTTCTTCTGTGTGAAGGTGCTGATGTGCTGGCACAGGTTGCCCAGAGAAGCTGTGGCTGCCCCATCCCTGGCAGTGTTTAAGGCTAGGTTGGACAGGGCTTGGAGCAGTTAGTGAAAGTTGTCCCTGCTCATGGCAGGGGGTTGGAAGCGGATGAGCTTTAATGTCCCTTCCAACACAAACCAGTCTATGATTCTGTGATTCTAAACCCCTACCAATTCTAGTAAATTCCATTTCGCAGGTTAAACAAGACCATTACACTGATTTCCATCTTCCATGCAAACTTCAAATTGTTAGGATTTATCTGAAAATGTATAACCTGAAATCTAAGCACGCAACTCTGTCAAGAATGTCTCTTTAATCTTCATTTAGTAGTGCTCCCCACATTCTAGCACAGTTTATCCAAAACCACCAGAAAACTTACAGAATCTTTTCATAGATTCATAGGTTATCAAAAAGAAGGAAGCACACTTGATTAGGAACTCCTGCTTATGAATTAAATAATATTTCTTATTCTTCATATAGGACTTTTTTCTTAATGTGACATTTATATCCCAAAGAAATAAAGTAAAAACTACTAAGTAACAGAATTTTACCTATTAAATACCCAAATATTAACGTTCACCCCTACTCAAAAATCCTTCATCTCAATTCAGTCTATCAGTAAGTAGGAGTAGATTCATTGTGCTTTCCAGAACATCACCCATGCCAATCCTCCACAGCCCTACAACCCACCACGCACTGGGGGATCTTTTGGTGTTTTTTTCAATTAAAGCACTAAGCTGGTGACAAACACCTCAGACATGTGGGTGAATCACTGACCTGGAGGGCAGTATCTGCACAACAGTATTCAGTCCCTAGAAGCCCAGGGAAAGCTCATCCTGGGCATTGCTCAGGAGCTACTGTTTTCATTCACTGCTGCTGACAGATGGAAAGAAAAGAGGACAAGGAGAAAGGCCTTAGTCCTTCAGGGCTAGGGTCGCCAGGCTATCATTATTCCTACCACCAGCCTTAAGGAAGCAGATGGAAATGATAACCATTTAAGTCACATTCTGTCTGCTGGCAAAATACTGTTAAAATAAAACACGATTTAGAGCAATCTCCCCTCTACCACCCTCTCCTGAACTATGCAACCCTCCCCATCATTGTACATCACAGAATCACAGACTGACTTGGGTTGGCAGGGATCTTAAAGCTCATTTAGTTCCAACACTTTGCCATAGGCAGGGGCACCCTCCAGTAGACCAGGTTGCTCCAAGCCCTGTCCAGCCCATATCAACACACATCAAATACCATCCAGCCTGTATCAACACAGATCCTTTAAGTTACTAATACCACCAAGCTACTAATTTGAGAAGCATCTTCGGTATCACATTGAAAATGCAAAGCTTATGCCCTTCCCTTTCATCAGAGTCAAAAGCCAAAGTCTAAGAGTCAAGTATTTGTCAGACAGGACAGAAGAACCTGAGACTAATAAAAGGATTGTAATTTCACTCTCCTTTTGCACTTGCAGATTCAATCTCAATAGGATAAAACAAAGAACAGATATCTTGTCTAGAGTTATACTGGTTATAAAGCCTCCATTTGTTGGTTTTGGTTGGTTTGTTTTTTTTTAAGCCTATAAAACACTCCTGGCAGCAGCAATGAACAAGTCACTCAAAACCAGTACCAAGTGTCCCTATTTTTCATCATTCATCATCTTAAGTTTTACCTTCATAGCAGCGGGATGTGCATTTCCTACCCCAACAGTGTCACAGACCTGAACAGAAGAACATGTTGGAACACCTCTGTGAACAAAACAGAGCCAAAACCCACCACAGTGAAAACCGCCTCAATGAAAAACTCCGAGTACACAGGAGTGATTTCCCTAGCTGCCTGGAAGAAGAGCAGGGAATAACCCCCCCATCCAATCCGCACTTCGCACGAACCAGACATTGCGTCCCTTAGCTCCTGTTACAAGAAAACATTTTCCATAACAGGAAGATATTTTTAAAGATCCAATGACTTCAAGGAAGTAGGATTAACTTCACCTGCTTTGCTGCCATATGGTTCTAGCTTGCTTATCTGCAAGTAAAGACAGAGCAGCAAACAGGTTGAAAACCACTCACTTCACAATCACAAGGCTCCATCCTACACTGTTTACTGCAATCCAGCTGACAACCAACTTAACAAGCACAGTAACTACGTTTCTTTTAATGGGAGGGCTGTGATGAACGTCCTAACTCACCACAGAAGAACTTTCAGCGAATATAAGGTTATGCTTTGATGCATCAGTCCCAGCCTGGATCGTTTCCATGATGCAGATCACCATGCAAACGCTTGACCAGCCCTAGAGTTAACACAACGCATGAACGGAGAACAGGCAGTGTAGACCTCTCCTGGCAGAGCCTGAAATTACAGCATCAGCAAGACCTTGAGAGCTAGTTAGGACTGATTTTTCAGTGAAGTAACAGAGTGAAAATGCATGCCTGGGATTGATAAATTGCTGTTTCATAGCTGTTTCCTACTGCACTAATTCCTGATTCATCCAGGAACACCAGATCTTCTATTCATGCCCTGCATATAAACAGAACCGCAGCAAAGAAGTCCCTAACTCCCCTAACAAATCCTCCTGGTGAAGGAGACAACTGGAAAACACCCCCAAATACCTCCTGTCTGATTCACTGTCTCCAATAACACACAAAGAAACTCCCTCTGCTTGGCAATTTATTCTCGTAAGCTCTACCTTGTGTGCTGAAGTCAATGCCTGTGTTTGGTTATCAGGAGCTGCAAGGACTCTTCTGGTTACAGATTATTCCATTAAATGCATCAGTAACAGGTCCTTTTCAACTCAAACCATTATATGATTCTATATATAATAATAATTTGCACCAGGATGGCGAAAATATTTGGGGTTTGGGTACCTAAGGGTGTGGAACAGTATTTGATCCAGCCAGTTGTTTAGGAAAGCCTTCTGCAGGGAAATAAAAGTATACTAAATCTTTGCTTCTCTAAAAACCACATTATTTTGCAATACATATACATGCAATTGTATTCATGTATTTTCAACCTGACTGGGCTATTTATTTAGGAGCTCTGAAGCATTCTTAAGGATGCAGTATTATACAGGCATATTGTAGTACCTCCTCATGGTCCACTGCTCGTTTTTATGGTATATATTAAGTTCATTATGGAAACTTTCCAGCATGTTTTCAAAATGTGTTTGTTGCAAGTCTTTGTAATGTGCTACACAAATATGATTCTTAATGTTTCTTTTCCTTTTCCATACAAACAAGTGAAAGAAAAATAGTGTACAATGGTTGCTATTTCTAGACATGAAAAACGTTTCAAAGCACAGAGTGTTTTCAAATGTTCAAACCCAGGCAAATAAGTGGGAAAACAATAATAAAAGGAGTAGGAAAACACTCCTGAGAAACTTCCCATTTGTATATGTCTGTCTCTGCAGAGGAATTTTAAAGGCTCACCATTTATTTTCAGCAAATAGGTGACAAAGTCATGTGTTTGAGTATTTACATGAATATTACCTGAAGTCACCTTATTAAAAAAATGGATATTTACATGAATATTACCTGAAGTCACCTTATTAAAAAAAATGGATAATCTTATGATATGAAAGACTTGACCCACTATAACCCAACAGATAACTGCTGTATTATACATATATTACATATATATAATATATGAAGTCATGGAATCAACCAGGTTGGAAAAGACCTTCAAGACCATATATATTATCTATTTATATTTTACAAATATTATATGATACATATATATATATATACACATGCTATATAAGTATGGGCTTTTAAAACCTTGCAGTGATTTCTCACAGTATAAAAATCACTGGAAGCAGCTTCATTATTTTACCTAACAAATCCAAGCATACAACATGATCTGGGCATTATCACCATTAGCAGGTTTTTGTGCCTTAAACCAGAAGGTTTAATGTTTAACTCAGGTCTCAGTTCTGGCTTTTGTTAAAGGTGGACTCAGCTATTGGGCAGATTTTTAATCCATAGTCCACGATCCCAGGAATCAAATTATCTGGGAACAAATGAAAAACAAATGTGAAAGTTTTTTTTTCCTTCTCTCTTCCCCCCTCCTTCCCCCTTTTCAATCCATCAGGTTTTAATTCAAAGTGTTACAGATAAATATTGACTTTGGAAATATTCAGTGCATTCCGAGTCAGCTAAAATACTCCTGCACAAAGTAGCAAGGTCTTGAGCAAAAAAAAATAATAAACCAAGCAACCAAAAAAACCCCAACACTTTGCAAAGCTGTTTGTAAAGGCCTCAGAAATAGTAAGTCTTAAATCAGGAAGAACACCACATTCAGAAATTTAGTGGGGTTTCTCCTCTTCCCCTTTCCTTACCCTTATACCTGATTAAAGCATGTTTCAGATGAGAAGTCTTGCTTTTCAACTAGGAGACCTCCTCACTTCCTTTCCACTTCAAGTATCGAGTAACTGCACCAAGAGACTTACGTCTATCACACACCTCAGTCTGCCTGCCTCACATTTGAACACTGAATCAACAGAAAAGGAGCTTTTTGCACATCAGGTTGTTTCTTCCAGACCACACAGTTACCACAAAGCACTTGGGGTGGGCTGGGGTACCTACTGACAGAGAAAAGCAAAAACCCACAAGCTTCTGTCAAAAGTAATTCAGTCTATTAAACCTTGGAAAAAGCAATCAAAAAGCCAAATAAATTTGAGTTTATCTAGTTAGCCATAACAGTCTGAAGTTCGTATCTCAAACTACAGAACTCCTTTCCCCAAATACATTTTAGAGGCAACAGCCTGATACCTGGGCTGCTCAGACATGCTGATAAGCAGGTTGTTCTTGATCTACTGGCAGCTAGGGCCAAAACCAGCATCTGTAGGACCATATTCCTCTGTTCCCAGTCAGTCTAACCCAGGAAACAGGGCATGAATAAACTCATGAGCACAATAAATCTAGGAAGATCCTTTAAAGATCATGAAGGAGATCCAGTATAGCTATGGAGCAATTAGATTAAGGTACCAGGTATTGCTATGTACTCCAGGGTCTCCTTTAAGTGGAATTCAGTTCCGAATGAGGACACCAACTACCCAATGCTTTTTGCCTTCCAACTGCTATTCTGAAATATGATCATTAAGAGGAAAGGCTTCACATGAAACTATTCAAAAAGAATTGCCCTTTTCTAAGCAAGCAAGTAGAAAATATGCCTGAACCTCTCCATGTCAGCTCCTAACTAATCAGGCTCTGCTTGTTTTCTTCCACTAATTGTGAATTTGGTAACAGCCCAAGAGTTTCTTTTTGACATCATGCAGCATAATTAGAGCAGAGCAAGGCTATTTCCATGACTGAATAACAGGGTTAGCACATCCATGAGCTCTATCACAACACCCATTACAATGCAATGCCTGTGTTGCTGCTAACCTGAGCCATGCTGCATACTGATGTTCACAGGCTGAAAAAAGACCCTGAAATCTAAAATACCAGACACTGTATATTAAGAGAACGCTATAATGAGAATGCCTGCAGTTGTTCCAATGCTGCAGGGGAAGAAAGCCCATCAGATGCTCACTGCTGCTCAATATAATGGGGTTTACACATGCAGTGTCATTAAAAACCCCATTTTTGACTGGTAACACTAATTGCAGTCCCATGCTGATCCATGCTACATTCCAACACAATGATCTTAATAGGTATCCGACTGCAAAGTCCACAGGTAAATAGCTAAAAGTTAAAGGTATACCTTCAAAACTCATCTCAGAAGCATTTCTGGCTCCAAGGGAGCACACTAAAGATAACAGCAGTTTTTAAAGGGTGTTGGGATTATGGCCCCAACAATATTATGGCTGGTATTCGCCGAGTTCCTGGCAAAAGGATAACTAAGAAGCACATGGTAAAAAAAGAAAAATAATAATAAAAAAAATTATAAACACCAAATTTAACAGCATTTATCACAAATCTTTTTCAGAGATTTTTGACAATTTGTGGCTGTACTTGTCCCATACCCTTCTTAAATCCTGAAGCAAGTCTGTATCTGTGCATCTGTACCACAACATAAATCCCACTAAAAACACAGTACTGGTTCTTCTGGAATGAGTAAAGCTGATACCCAAAGCACCGTAGTTTTTTCTCCAATGCAAGATCTTGCAAGAGAAAAAAAGAAAGCAGCTTAAAAAGCAGGGCACAGAACAGATGCTGTGTGGCCACATTAAATAAAAGGTATTAATGGGGTTTGAAGGAGTTCCGTCTGCTCCTTTTCTTTAAGGATGCAGCTACAGGTACGTAGAGAGCAGAACAGGAAGCAAAATCCACTGACCATAGGGATGCGCATGAGCCCCCAGTGATGCTCAGCTCAGAGGGAGAAGAGGACATACACGGTAGGCAGTAAATGGTTAGGTTGGTGTGGACACATCAGCCTTAGGCTGCAATTTGTCTCCTCTCCAGCATCTCTCAGAAATACTGGAACCCCCTGAAAGTCAGGATGGGGACCTGGAGACTTGCTTATTACTCCATCCTACCAGCATCTTGGCACCAGGACTAGTAAACTAGGAGGAAACTACCAGAAACTCCAAGTTTGAGGCAATGATGCGCAGCTGAAATGGTAAAATGACCTTCCCAAAAGGAATCCATACTTTTGCAATCCGCTAAAAGTAGTTATTGTGATAATTAGTTGTTAATACCTAATATGATCCCAGTAATACATTATCCATTATCTAAAGTGCTGGAACTTTCCAGATATCATCAACTATGGGAATACAGCTGTAACCAACTGAGGTCTTGGTTCCCATTTCTCTGAGGAGACCAGATACCTCTTGTCTGCTTCTTTTTTGCCATTTATTAAGTGGAACTAACCTAACTGACCTATTCATATGTGGGTTTCTTGGAACAGCTTTAAATTATTAGTCAGTTGGTGGGAGGTATTCCACTGAATACTGCATTTTACTGGACACTTATGTACATTAACTACCCTTTGGAAGTTAAATAGGGAAATGGGTAATTTAAGCAAACGCCACCGGGGCTATTTATTTCTCTCTCTTTTCAAAGCCTTATTCCCGGCTGGGGAGAGCTATTCTCATGCATATGACTACTATTCAAAAGCAACTGGCTGACTCACAGCACACCAAGCCAAGTGTGTGTGTAAATTTTGGCTTGCAAGCCTCTCCAGTAACAGAGCTTTAGGTTGTCCACACTTCAGGGCAGGCACTCCTCCCTTTCAGTCGGTGTAAAGCAGATCTTTGGGGGATGCTAAACAAGTAATAAGCTTTAAATTGTGTGAATGGCACCCTTCTTACTATAAGCCTACTGAGTATTTTACTACATGTAACATAAAAGAGGAAAAAAAGATGTTTTCTTCCCTTCCTTCCAACTATACAGTTTCTGAACCCCATTACTGTCAGGTACTGCTATACAGAGGGGCAAATATTTCATAGCAAAGCAACATTTTCCTACATACCAGCTAGAAGGTGAAGCAAGGCTGGCAACTATGCTGGTATCCAGCGAGCTCTGCTCCCAGGGCTCCCACATTTGCACACATACAAAGCCCCTTCAAGCTGGAGCCACACACTAAGCCAAGCAGGTGTCCACTCTTGTTCCCCCTTGCCAAATGTTTTAAATCCTGCATAGAAATAAGATTTCATTCACACCTGCATCATTCCTTTGCATATCCAAAAGTGAGAGAGAATTTAAGCTTGCTGTGCTGACCAGCAAAACCCATTCCAAGACGTATTTTGCCACAGTTAATCAAGTGATTTATCGCCAACAAAATATAATTGACCTGAGAGAACAAGAGAAGCAAATGGACTATAAAAAGTCACCTACAGTGCACACCAAACTATTTCCACATATCACACTTCTCATATATATGAAATAAACCCATTTACATTACTACCACACACAAATAGCAACAGAAAAGGGCTTATCTGGAAAGGTGATACATTGCTACTCCGGAGAAACCACAGAAAATCAGAAGCTGCAAGCTGAAGAAGGGGGAAAGAAACAAGAAAACACCACTTCTGAGGCTGAAGTAAGTTACTGTTCAACAGCACCAGTGCCATTATCAAGGAGCTGCTTACTGTTTTATAATGATCACAGGAAAATTTACTTCTCCCACGAGCTGGGACATGGAAGGTCGCACTACTTATCGGCATATTTAACATGAACATATCCTGCTTGAGCCCCGCTCTTCCTTCTCAAGGGGTCCACAGTTAAATGATGATATATATGCTGGCACATGAAGCTCAGGTGGCTAATTTTAGCTGAAGTCACACATGCACAGTGCTCGTATTTCTCACACTGTCATATTTTACAACTCCCACCCCTCCTTGCAGCTTGTCCCTTACACAACCGCTGCTCCCTTCTCTTACTACTGTCTGTAACACATTTTCAATGCTCAACATCAGTTTTGAACAAGACCAATATATTTTATAGACACACTCTTAAATAATGAAGCTATTAGCAGCAGGCATTATGTTTACAAGGTCTTTTGTGATAGGCACTTGTGGGCATTGAAAGACATTCACAAATAAAAAATGGATTTCTGGTTGGGGTTTTTGTTGTTTATGTCAAATTTTACACAACCAGCGGACTTTCTACTCACTCTACAGACAGCCCCCTTCATCTAAATGCTCCCAATGCCTGTAGAGATTTATGCTCAGAACTGAAACCCAAAATCTTGCATGCTATATATAGTCAGCTTCATCCTTTCATTGCAATTTGAAGTGTTCACAATATCGATCATTGAGTCATAGAAGAGGTTAGGTTGAAAAGGACCTTAAAGCTCACCCAGTTCCAACCCCCAGCCATGGGCAAGGGCACCTTCCACTACACCAGGCTGCTTCAAGCCCTGTCCAACCTGCCAGGGATGGGGCATTCATAATGTTTGTGGGTTGTATCTATCACAAATGCAAGCTAAAACGCCTAAGGCTGGATTAGACTGAGCGAACCCTCCTGAGCAAGGTTCAGTGCAGACAGCAAAGGCTGTCCTCCGGCAGGACCCTACAACATACAACTCTAAATCTTATAGCATGGCCACATTGCTGGCGTTCCCTAAAAAATACAGAGAACTGTCCCTTCTCAGCTGCTTTGCCGGAGTTTCTTGCATTAGAAACATA
This sequence comes from Forpus xanthops, assembly GCA_032466535.1. Classification (NCBI taxonomy): domain Eukaryota; kingdom Metazoa; phylum Chordata; class Aves; order Psittaciformes; family Psittacidae; genus Forpus; species Forpus xanthops. The sequence continues at coordinate 80,137 of JASSUY010006350.1, forward strand.
ACATTGCCAATACTGCCAAGGTGAGAAGAGATGACTGCTTCAGCTCACCTTGTGTCAAGCTGAAGGATAGATGCCTGACATTTTAACTGCTTATTTTGCAAAAAGCACACTTCTGTCAGAGCAAAATCTATGTGGGTCTTTTAAGTGCTCCATGAAAAGTAAATACCTCTGTAGCCATGCTGTCTCCAACTAGTGCTCCCCTCCAGCAAAGCTCACTCACCACCAGCAAAGGCATGTGTTTGCTCTGGGGACAAACAGGGCTTTCATTGAGTTTGAAGAGAACATAATAGGCTGTGACTACCCAGGACATGAAGTAGCTGTTTTACCTGCACAGCATGAAGTGCTGTGCCTCTGATGTGCCCAGGACCATGCAAAGAGCATCAGCTCTGCTAATTTAAAGACAGGCACTGGATGGAGTGGGAGAAGGAAGGAAGTTTGCACATATTCCCCACACCCCAAAACCCTGATCATTGAAGAAGGGACAGAAATCTTAACTTCAGACTGCTACAGTCTTAAATATAGCATTATGCTATAAGCATCCAATACTACAATACTCAAAGTAGTCAGTTCCCAACAGCGTAATTTTGCCACGCTTAGCCCGTGACAGGAAATAAAAGTCTTCAGAACTTTTCTAATGAAGACTGACTAATTCTCTCTGTTTGGAAAAGGTGCAACAAGACTGCTCCTAACAGCTGCTATCATTTCACTGCTATTTTTCACCTGGGGTCACAAAGTTGTATGGCTTCAGTATCACCTCCTCTGGGCACAGAGCCACAGCAGCATGCAGGATCAAACCAACTATCGCTGCTGTATGGGATTCTGAGGAAACAAGGATAAGTAAAATTATCTCCTAAAGCAAATAACAATCTGAAGTGGGCTGGAAATAAAACCTGACTTGCCATGCAGCATCTTAAGCACGCATTCATTCCTCTATTGTATATTCTCATGAATAGTTAGAGGATTAATTCACCAAAATGACATTCATAGTTGTGAAGCAACTCCAAAGGGAAGTAAAATTGGTCTCAAAGGCACATGACTAATCCTTTGCAATTCCTAGCAATGTGTGAAGACAAAAGTTTTCTGATCCCGAAACGTTGTAAAGACTTCTTTTTAATTTTTAACAAAAGCAATTTGCTGTGGGGATTGACGTATTACAGAAATTGGCCTTTGTTTCACCCAACACACCAAACCTTAGCCCTCTTTTAGCCAAGGACAATACACATTTGGGGTCTGCTTAGTGCTCAATTGAAAAAATTGAGTCTTCAAAACCAGGGGCTGGACAGGTTTAGTCCATACCAAGACCCTGAAGTCCCCAGCAAACTATCCTCTGCTCCTGTGCACAGGATGTCTAACACTGCTCAAAAAGCCATGAATCATGTGCACTGTCTTACTCTGTCAAGCATAATTTAGTCCAGTGCCCAAGACTTTTAACAAGAGGCAATGCTTCTGAAGTTGGCGAGAGGTAGTGCTCTCTAACACTTGAAATGGACACATAGCAAGATGCCACCAAGACAGGGATGCAAAATCAGTGTAAGTAGTTCTGAAGGCCAACAACCTATTATTCATCACTGCTATCTGTCAAGCAAGATGAATGCGAAATCTGTGGGTGGAAGGAACAAAAGGAAAACAACACCCAAACTTGAGGAAGTACTTGATCACACACTTGCTTCAAGCATGTACTCAAGTCTCAATTACTTAGCGCTCATTCAGAATAGGAATGCTACACTGAGGTTGGTCAGCGGAGAATTACATCCTAAAGATTACAGATGATCAGAGTAAGAATGAGAAGTGGCCAATTATCTTCCTACTAAGTTTTTTGTATATTCCACCCATGCTTCTATTTTTAATGTTCTTGTAATGCCTCCCCTGCTCTTGGGCACTGTCACAAGTGGGACAGTTGGCTAGACAAATCTTAGGTGTGACCTACTTTTGAAAGACCTATTTTTATTTTAAGCTGCATTTTTAAGACAATGAAAAATACTTTCTGACAGCTGAGCATGAATTTGTGTGGCAAAAACTCCATCCCAAACACGCACAAAAAGACTGAAAATCTCAGAAAGGTTCAGCATTCCAATCAGAGGCAGATTATCCCACAAGCTTAACTTCCATGTAGCCATCAAAAAAATCACATTTCCAGAAACTTCAGATACTTTAAAAAACATAAACAAGTGATACATTTCCAGCAATTTTAAAATCTGATCCTCACTTTTCAGCAGGGAAGAAGGGATATATATTTACATCAACACACAGATGGGGGGACTGCCCCTAAAATGTTTTGCTAATGACACCTTGAGATAAAACTTTTGCATTTGAAAATACTAACAACCATTTATCCATAGCTCATATTCATCCCTATCCATGTTTAACCTGGGGAAAGGAAGCTGTGTGGAAACCTCATAGCTGCCTTCCCGTATCTGAAGGGGACCTACAAGGATGCCAGAGAGGGACATGCCCAGGGATCCGCAGGGTTTTGCCACATTTGACACAATAAGGTGGTCTTCATGAATTGCTCCTGCTAAGCAGCTACCAAATCATACAAGCTGTTCTTCTTTTTCCCCAAACAACAACAACATAAAGTGCTGAATTAATTCCCACAAGCATAACAAAGCTAACCTAATCACCTTGCAGTTGGCCATATGTTTCACAGATACAAACCTAACTGAATCTTCTACTGACTGATAACTCTTCAAATTAAATTGTCTATGCTGACCCTGCTTCCAGCTTAGTTCCTTCTGTTTTCATTTAAAGGGTTTTGAGTGCTTTCTATATCATGATCTATATGGCAATTATATAGTTAAAAGTCAATTGCTAAGGATTAAAGCTGCACATTTGGCACCAGATAAACCTCAAAAAAGGGCAATGTCCCCACCTATGATGCAGGCCAAGGCAATATAAGAAAAAGAGGTCCTAGAGGATGTAGGTTACAGTGAAAACTCCTTAGTTCCCCTTTCTTCACTACAGTCTGTATCACAAAAGCAGAGACCTTTCCAGTCAAATGCATGTGCTTATTTATGAAGAATTTAAGAAATACCCCTCCTAACAGCAAACAGATAAACTCTGTTAATGATTACAGTTCAGAACTATAGAAAAGAACTTTTATCAGTATTTATGAGTACTGTCAGCCTGGAGAAGAGAAGGTTTCGGGCAGACCTTAAAGCAGCTTCCAGTGACTAAAGGGGCTAGGGCTACAAGAAGCCTGGAAAGGGGCTTTGGACAAGGGCTTGTAGGAACAGCACAAGGGGGAATGGCTTTAACCTAACAGAGGGGAGGCTGAGATGGGATCTTATGCAGTTCTTTCCTATGAGGGTGGTGAGGCACTGGCACAGGTTGCCCAGAGAAGCTGTGCCTGCCACATCCCAGCAGTGTTCAAGGCCAGGTTGGATGAGGTTTGGAGCAACCTGGTGTAGTGGAAAGTGTCCCTGCCCATGGCAAGGTGGTGGAACTGGATGAGCTTTAAGGTTCCTTCCAACCCAAACCAGTCTGGGATTTCTAAAGGTCATTTACAGACACACTAGCAAAGACCCAAGTTCCAAATTCATTGTCTTTCTGCTGACCTCCTGCATTACTGGGGAAGGAGAGAGCGGGGTGGATTACTTCCATCAGAAAGGGGCTGCTGGAAACAGGATGTAGATTCATAGGCTCAGTAGACCACTGATAGCAAATCCTATATTCCTAATTAGAGAGGTTCACTACAGTGACACCTGCCTATGGTTTCATTGATGTGGTCATTTAAATCAATGCTGTAGGGCTTCAGTTTCTGACACTGAACCTGTAACGCAGCCTTCTACCAAAAAAAAACCAAAAAAACAAAAACAAACCAAAAAAAACCTCTCACCCCATAAAAAAACCCAGTAAAATTCATAGCAAGCTGGTGATTAATATTTTATAACAGTACTTTATGGCTGATCATGAAATGGAAGTACAGGCACATTTCCCAACACCACAGGAGGTTCAGCATCTCCTCTCAAAAGCCTCCTTGCAGAGTGAGCAGCTACTGCAAGGCCTTCTGCACATTCCGGAACAAATCATTCCAGCAAAGGAAATAACTTTTGAGCTGTTCCTGAAGCTTTAGTTGGAAATATATATAGCACAGACCTTTAACAGTTCTGTCAGGAGGCACAGCAACTGTAGATTTAATCTATTTTCAGCACAAAGGGATTTAACATAAAGATATTTAATGGGAATTGCCAAATCTCAAACAGCCTAACAAGCTAAGACCCGATCATTTTAGTTCCTTTACATCTCTGTTGAAACATACCTTTGTAAAATGTGGACAGCTGAGATACTTCTACTCTTAGTACTCTTTTAACTGCTATATGTAGCAAGAAGCTTGATCAAAAGACCTGAAAGCTCTGGAAAGTTCAAGTGGCACACTGCAATGACAGGCTACTCTGTCACTCAGATCCCTGTGTCGTTTTATGCACACCCACATAATCTCTTTCTTGATCTGAGATCCTGAATTTAGTTTCTGATATTAAGTCCTGCTTCCGCCGGTACACCTACACATCACAAAGTGTTACTCCAGCAAACCTATGCTCCTGAGTCAGGTAATGGGTTTAATGAGAAGTAAAATAATACAGAATTTAGAGGGAAGAAAACCTGTGACTGATTGTCATCATTTTACTGGGGGCTACAGCTATAAACATTTGACTCTTTTTTCTTTTTAAACTTTGTAAACTCTTCATTTTCCTTCAGACAAGACCATTCACTTTGATCCATGCCATAGATTTGGTCACACAGTATGTAGGTGGAAGCACATCTATGTATGGAACTGAGGGTGGTTTAAAGTAACATCAGATAAGAATACAGGCTGAGCTGCAGATAAAATCAGAGCAATTTACTGCTAATCACTGGGGAGGACAGAGCTTGCCCTCATAGAAATGAGGTGCAGGGACACAGCAAAATCAGTTCTTTTTTGCCTGAAGCAAGGGTGGGAGGAATGTAGAACAAAGAGCATGCTGCTAGTTAAAAACACTAAAATGGAGGGGCAGGGAAAAAGGAAAAGAAAAAAGGAGGAAAAAAAGGAAAAAAAGGGAAATGAGGGAAAACAAAGAAGGAAAGGAAGGAGGGAATAAAGAAAGAAAGGAAAAGACACCCTCTGACAACCAGAAGGGTAGATTCAGGCAAACAACCATTTCTGGGCCAGTTCTATTGCAGCTCAGACATGGGCATCATTTTAAGGACCTGAGGTGAGTGACAACTATAGGCATGTGTTAAAGGAGCACATGCTTGTCCCTATCACAGAGACTCTAAGACGAAGGCCAATAAAGAAAATAAATCCAACTGAGCTATATAAGAACTGACAAAGGCAGCAGCTGCACTGCTCCGCAAGGCATGAGTAAATTTAGCGTAGGAGTTGGGAAAGATGGATCCTTGCATACATTAGTTTCAGTTCATCCACTCTGACCCAAACACTCACTAGGAGAGCCAAAAATTCTAGAAGAAGCTATAAGTAGATCAGAGCAAATTTAATGACATGGTTTAGTGGTGGGTTTGGCAGTCAAGGGATGAAGGTTTGACTTGATTTTAAAAGTCTTTGCTAACCTTGTTGATTCTGATTCCATGAAGCATGAGAAGGATCCAAATTCAACAGAATTCTCACTAATTTAATTGACAGAATAAAACAAATAGATTGGCCAAACTTTTTTGAGTTGCATTGTAAGGAACCTGCAAGCTTCAGACCACAAAGCAACCATGGAGTGACCATGACCATGAAAAAGAAAAATCAGATATCATTAAGTAACTCCAAACACATCAACACCTTCCCAGCTGTAGCAATTATTCCATTTAAGATATAAAGAAGCAAATCAATATAGGTATTTTGTTAAGTGCTCTCAGAATTTCATGAAACCATCAACCCTGTCAGCTCAGTGCGGTAACACCAGGAGTGGCTGAAGCGCAACTTAGATGTTCTAGTACTCCACTGAAACTGTTGTCTTTACAGGTATATCAGACAAATTAGCCTCTGCCTTTCTGATTTAGAAGGTACACTAAACAGCTCACATGCAGTGATGATAGCCAGGCTAGACACTACCCCCAAAAGACCACACTGTTTAAGTCCACACTGTTGTTTAAGTGGACAGACAGCCTGCAAAGATAGTTTCAAAGAGCACTCAGAAACAGCAGAAGCTAACAATTCTCAGCACACGCTAGAAAGAGTACTGATAAGCTAGTACAATAGTTCCTGCAAAATAAACACATCTTGTTACTGCAGCTGAGAAGTTCCTACAGGCATTGAAAGACAGATGCACGTTTCAGCCTATGCCATTAAATCCTCATAACTAATTTTGTTAGCTTATAAGGCAAAAACTTAGTACTGCTACATGAACTTAGGCAACAACTGGTAAGAACTGGGACTACCTTAAAATGGAGCACTCTTAGATGTCGAGATTATAGCCAGAAAATACAAAAACCTAACAGCTTATGTGCTATACAACATGACATGGAGTAATGCTGATGCCTGGTACCCTAAACTGTATTTAAACACATCTGCATCAATGCATCAACTAGTTAAGACAAGCCAAGGGCCAAGGGAGAAGTTGTCAGCACTTGCCTGTAGTATATAAGGGGCAAGGTCTGTGCAGTTTTCTATGCTGACATTTGTCCCGTGTTTTGCAAACCGGTAATGCAGAAAATAAGCTCTTGGCAATACACTGAATGAAACATTTACAGAGGATACAACTGCATTTAGCACATTTAGTTCCGCATTTGTATATTACCCATCTTTCCTTTTTTAGGATACATAATAGTAAATAGCACACTGAAGTATTCTGACAGTCTAAATAAGTCTTTGCAGTGTTTTATTTAGTATGGTCCTTTACATTTTCTTTTCATAAACTACGATATGACAGAGTTTGGGTAAGGAATAAGCAAGGGATAAGCTTTGCAAATGCTTCAGGGACACCTGCTTCATGCTCCTGACATTTTATTTCCCCAATTCTCTGCAGATGCTCGCCTCAAAAAGCAAATAACCCAAAGATCAGATTAGCAGACTGAGATTTCCATGGGCACAGCTAAGACTAGCAGAGCTCATAAAAGTACTTACCAGCCCTGGGACCAGCCTCCACCCCCACAGAAGGATTAAATGCAATTAGCATCAGTTGTATCTAACCAGTAAAGCAGATGTCTAACCAAGTAATAAACCTATAACTTTTGCAGGGGGTTAAAAATTTCCCTCTCCCAGTCAATATTTAGCAAATGATCCGAGGACCCCCAAATGTACTCATACTGATTGATGGTATCTTGAGAGTCCCTTATTCTCTAATCAGTCAATTCATCAGCAATCGCTTGCCCGAAAACAAAAAACCATAACAAAAAAGCTTGTTGAGCAAATGTCAGAGAACATTAAATTAACCAGTGGAAGATCAGAAATGAACAGCTGACACCAAATTGAACCCAACACATGGCCCAATTCACATTATTGTTAAACCCATGTAGACCACTCTCCAGTTGCTCTACCTTGAAAATGACATTACAGCATCTTTATTGTATAAAGCAAAAAAGCCTAATATTAAAGTACCATCATAAAAAACCCAAGCTATTGGTTTTATGCAGTTTGGATTCAAGGTATTGTTTTACCTCTGAGTATAAACTACATTTATTAAGCCTTATTACTGAGCCTGGAGAAAAGAAGGCTCCAGGGAGACCTTAGAGCAGATTACAGTGCCTAAAGGTGCTGACAAGAAACCTGGAGAGAGGCTTTTGACAAGGGACAGGACATGGGGGGATGGCTTTAAACTGACGGGAGATTGAGATGGTATTTTAGGTAGAAGTTGTTCCTTGCCTGGGATTCAGTGAAGACTTTTCAGACAGAAAGGCAGCAGAGAGAACATTTGAGCAGTCATGGCCTCACCATAACAGCCCTAATAATTAACTACCTTGTATTAAAAAAATGCAAGCTCCAGTTGGCTGATAGACCGAATATTTGCTCATATGTAAAACCCTATGAAAAGTAAGACATATTAAAGACCTTTCACAATGCCCTGGTAAGACGTCACCTGAAAACTCATCGTCACCTGCGTTCAAGGAGGAATTCGAACTAGAAATTGTACAGAGAAGGGCTTGAGAAATTAAGAAACTGTCTTGCAAAAGAAAATCTTAAAAACTTGGTCTGTTCAAACTTGACAGAGTAAGATGCTCTTTGCCTAGGAACAGCAGGCAAGAGATCAGCTAACATGCACACTGGCAAAAAAACCCAAATACATATGCATAGGCTATGCCTAAATCAAAGCAGACGAAAGAGGCTGGAGGAAGGTTTGGGGGCAGCCTTCCACAATGAGTAAGAGAATGCAAGGCAATTGTTTTTAAGGATTTTTACCACAACATAGTGCTATCGTTATGTTATTCAGTACACTGCAACACTTAAGCGTGACACTGATAAAAAAAGTAAAATCCCTGTATCTTGCATCCTATGAAACGCTCACCATCTGCATCTATCCCTCTGTGCTTTACAGTAAAGGGAAGTTAGCACAAAACCATATGCCATTGGGAGTAAAAGAAATAAGGGTTTTGCAACAGTGTATGTAATATTTAATCTTCCTTCAATGGCCTGCAAATTACATTAGTAAATAAATCAAATTCAAGTTGGCCGCCAAAAAGGCATCCTGTACCCCAAACAGGAACGTTTTTTGGATAGCCAGGCTCAAATCCCTTTCAGGTCTATGGACTGCCATAATCACTGAACAAAAGTAAATGAGGCTCAGATCTCTACACCTGAATTCTAAAGGCAAACCAAAGGCAGACAGACAGATTAATCTGGAGTATTTGCTTAAAACAAGCAACATATAGCACCTACATACATCTTCCAGATTTGCACTTCTGAAGTTCCTGATGTATTTTTTAATATCTGCACTGAAAAGTGACACATACAGCTTGTAACAAAACACGGTGTTTATTTAGACTGAGATCCAAACAACTATAAATGCATATTAAAGCATTTACACCTTAGCAGATTTTTGAGTTTTTTAGTTTGATTTCTTCAATGATGCCAACTCCTTACTTAAAAAACTCTGCTTAACACAATTCTAAATGTTTAACATTTACAGACTATTTAAATACCGATATATTGTATGGAACAAATACACACTGTGGCCAGCAGCTAAGCTATGAAGAAAGCCAACTATTCCAGCTGGTCCCAGCACACATATATGTTCCAATAGCAGAATCTAGAGCTCCTGGAGTTAAACAGGAATACAGGCTGCAAAGTACCTGTATCTAGTAATTTAGCTAACTATATGCTACAGCTGTTGTGATAAACTTATCAAAGTCTCTCATAAAAGGGATGCTGAAGTCTACCTCTTTGGAAAACGGCCTGTTTCAGTATCTGCCCACAATTAGAGACACTGATGTATCTTCTTTACAGCGAATACATGCCCACATTATCCTTGTTCTCCTGGTTATGAGTGTCAAGGAAGTAGATTTTCCTTTACTCCTGGTCAACCCAACAGCCCTTGCTTCCTTTGACCTCATCTTTCATAAACGATACCACAGATGCATGTAATAATCTACATGATGTCTCTCCTGCCTCCTTCTAGTTTCACTGCATTCACCCTTGCCTATCTCTACTGATCCTACCTTTCCTGATACCTCTTCAGAACAAATTTACCTCTTTCACAGGCTTATGATCCTGCAGCCCACTGCTGCATCATCCCTCTTGACTGATCTTCCTGAGGAAAAAGATGCATGCACCTTTTTAACCCACTCTGTGCTCAAAGGCTTGCGTCAAAAGACCATTTCCTTAACGGAGACTAAACAGAAGGGTGGAAAGTGTATGTTCAGATGCAACAGTGTCTTTCAGAACTATCTTAACCTATGGAACACAAAACTGTACTTTGCAGTTTAACCTTTGCAGAGTGCTAGTGACTAAGCCTTCAATCTAGACACCTAACAACTGGCTGAGGCTCCAAACTTTTCAGCTTGGAAAAGCTCTTTAAGAGGCTGTGATCCAATTCCAACATCAAGTCAATTATCAGCTGTAAGATAATGCTATGATGAGTCAAATAAACTCCTTATAAGTCACTAATACAGATGGCAAAAGCTTATGGAGCTGCAGCGATGCTTTCTCTTCCTGAAAAATATGGCTAAGTCAGCTAGCAAAAATAGGTCTATCAAAATACAACTTTTCAAAGCTCTTATCACCCCAATCCATTCTCCTGTTGCAGTTTTTAAGTTAAGCACTTGAAAATCTCTTCCAGAATGAAGTGGTTCTTCCAAATAAGTATGTTTCTTTGCTGTATGCTACACATTAGTCCAGAAGGCGCATTGAGATAAGAGCATTAAAGGGAAATGTTTAATAGAAGGAGAAGCCATATGTAAGCCAGGACAGAATTTTATACATAGTGATAAATCTTTTAACACTCTCTTCACAGGGAAAATCCTGAATTAACTCACAGTTAGAATCACGGAATCAACCGATGAGGTTGGAAAAGACCTTTAAGACCAAGTCTAACGGTTACCCCAGGACTGCCAAGTCCACCATTATAAACCATGTCAGAAGTTGTATAAAAATAACTTTAATGGTTTTTTTTTTAACACCTTTTTTAAATCCAGTGGTTTACCCAACTTATGGCCCATTAACATTTGCAAAACTCAGGTACTGGTACCGTTCATCTCCTGGTGCACATTCCTAGTGGTGCTCAGTGACACTGCGCAAGCAGGAGCATCTACACCAATGCTACAATGAAAATTAGAACCTAGACCTATATATACAGCATTTATTCATATTTCTTTTCTCTCATGTTACTCAACATGTTAAAGTCTAAGCAGAAAAGCATTACAGGGGGAGAAAAATCAAACTAGAATTCTGTCTAATATTAAGTACCAGTCAAGTTTCATAAACTGAAAATAGAAGAGTGGTGAATATGGTAAGCAGCCTTCTCTTCACTTTTCTCCCGCTCTGTATATCCCACATGCCTAATCCCAAATGAGAAAAGACAAGGAAGCCCAAGGAATAGCAAATGCTCCATCCCTGTCAGTGTTTAAGGCCAGGCTGGAGAGGGCTTAGAGCAACGTGGTCTAGTGGAAGGTGTCCCTGCCTGCGGCAGGGGGTTGGAACTGGATGAGCTTTAAGATCTCTTCCAACCCAAACCATTTTGGATTCTATGACAAAACCTACTTCCTGCCTAAATAAAAAAGGATAAAGTAATTCACAACTAAACTACAGTAAATAAAATCCTAACAAGCTCATATGTTTGCACCTCTGAAAACTGTTTCTGAAGCACTGTTGTTTATGGTACATATAATAAAACACTAGCTCCTGATGACACTCATGTGGTTCCTCCATCAGGATTCTTCCATTCCATCTAAAGAAACAAAACTTTAAATATAGGCTTATCTTGGGGTCATTTATTATTCCACATCAGACCCAGAGTATTTCCTCTCGAGAAGACATACATGCCATTTTCATTGACTAGCTGCTTACAGGCTAAAATCAAACAAAAAAACCCACAATGCTGGCAAGATTACATCCAGATAGGTTACCATGTTTCTACTGATAGAACAGCGTGGAAAATCTTGTAAAAGGCTATGAAGATGTCAGCTGTGCCCACAAGCTACGAGGCTGGGGGCTGCTCAAAACCAAGCCAATTCAAACCTTGCATAAGGAAAATGGATCATGTGCTTTTTCCAGTAACTGTCAATCATCACAAAATCAATGTATTACCCCTTGCAAATCCTCAAAGCAACAAAACAGTGAGTGAGAATGATCCCTGTTTTGATTCCATTAAAAAAGGGTGTTGCATAAGGTATGCAGCTGACTCATAACAGTTAAACCAAAACACATACACACAGAGAGGTTTTAAACTATATATTGAAATTGTATAACAAGGAAATCAGAATTAAACATGCATTTTTAAAAGCCCAAGAAAAAGGATCCCTAGTGTCAAATTAGGCAGGTAAACAGCCTTGCCAAAGTCACCTTGAAAAGGAGGCAAGCTACCCAAATTCAGTCTTTTTTACCTTCGAAAGAAGCCACAGCCTATTCAACAGGCTATCTGCCTGGCCGCTCCTCTGAATGTCCAGGAATCAATGTGCTCCAAGAAGGCTGGCAAGAAGCCTGCCATGGAAAAAAACACGCCAGGAACTATATCCTGCAATAAAGCAACCTTCTCTTACGCAGGTAAGTCAAAATGACAGACAAACATGAACATTTTGTCGGAGCTTTATCCCATCCTCCCAGATGATCAACATAAAAACAACACCCAAGTACTTGGAAATCCTTTCAAAAGTTATGCCAAAGAAACAGGGACAACTGGAAAAACAACTGTATCCAACAGTACAACAGTTCAACTCCATGGCCAGAGAAAGAACAGACAGCTTCATCGCTTGCTGGAAAAGGCAAATTCTCAACTGCAGCTACGTACCCTGACAAGCCCTGAGGATGCCTCATTCCAACTTATTCCCTGTAAGACACAGGTTATTCATTTTATCTTTATTTTTAAAATTAGTCCTGGCTTTCAGTTCCTCTTTTTAGTTGGTGCCAATTAAAAACAGTTTTGTGGACTGCTGTGGTTTTTTATTTTCGGATGTCTAAGACATTTTCAAGTGGGGGTTGGAACTGGATGAACTTTAGGATTCTTTCCAACCCAAACCAGCCTGTGATTCTATGATTTTCATTGGGCATCATAACGTCTATTTACTCTTATACCCACTTAGCTGAGTATTTTTATTATTATGAAGAATCTGTCTATCTTTAATCCACTTTATCACTATGGACCAGCCAAGGCCTATGGAAGAGCTTCCTGCCAAAGGAGCTGGTAAATCCAGCACTCCTCTAGCAGCCTGAGCACTACTGGGGCAGATTTTGCCATGCCTCAAACACCAGCAGCTGTTTCAGTTCTCATCTCCCATCTCCTTCCCTCTGCTTGATTTAATAAGTTCTTACAGGTGCTTATTGTTTGTGAAGTCCATCTGCAGCTGGTTTAAAAGCCAATGTATATGCAAACTATTTAATACACCTGTGCACAAAGCTCCTTCTGCTTCCTAAAGAGATCTTTGCATATGAAAAGGGACAGAGGAGGCTCGCTCCCACCTCCCTTTCCCAAATACTCGGCTTCAGCTGGAAGCAAGCTTGGGCAACCCCGCCTTCCCCCCTTCCACCCCCTGAAGCCACACATTCCCACCGCCAGCTCACAAAGTCATTATTCCAGTGGCTACTCATGCATGAAAGATCCCAAACTAGCTGATCCCAGCTAGTGAAGAGCAGCTTTTCCATCAGTAACACCTGCTTATCACCTCATTCCTTGCGAAGAAAGAATGTGAAAACACAGATTATTACATTACTAGAAGCGCTATAAATCTCAGTGATCACAGCCCCATACGAAGAGGTGCTGAGTATCTTTGACTCCCACATGGATTTCAACTGAGCTCCCACATAGAAAGGATTAGACCTGGTGCAAGTCCTTGGGGTTTGACTCTGTATTTCTGAGCACAAATCTTTCCTATAAAAAATGCATAGAAATGGAATTTTCTTTGTTTAAATCATCTGCCAGAGGAGACAAACAAATATAAAGCCATGTCAGATAGCCACTGCCTTGATATTCTTTATACCAAACAGCTTAAAGAAAATAGCTGTTCATGGGAAAAGTAAGTTTTGACCAGAGTTTAAACCTTGGACCAGGCAGTAATTCAAACATACAGGCAGGTACACGGGTTTCCTGATCTCACTGATGCTGGAAGAAAGCAGCAGTCACAGTTTCTGCTTACAGATAAACCGGTGGGGTTTTCTGCTTTCCTAGGAAGGGGAGACATAAAGGGGGGAGAGGAGGAAATTTAAAAACAAACTGTTGAGAAAACAAAATGTTCCCAACTGGCAAAATTATTCTAGCAAGACTGAGAGAAAACTGATTCCAGAGAGAGACAATAAATACAGGGAGGTGAGGGGAGCGCTATACGCATAATCTCATTTAAAAGTAAGAATAGAGGCATAGGCTAACTCCAGGGATCAAACAACAAGCAAAACAACCTAAAGCAGTCCAAAAGATGAATGAGTAAGTAACATCCAGCTGCAAGCCTATTGCAGGTCTGCATTTCACCGGACAAACAGCGTTTCTGCATGACCCCTTCCAGTCATCACCAGTTATCAGTATTTATTGACCTCATTTGGCCCCAAAACCTCCAGTTCTCTCACGAGGAAGGCCCAAGGGACACAAAGCGCCGTACAGCCATCACCGAGCACGCCCGGGTTGTCCCGAGTTTCGCTCCCAGCACCTTACCAGCTTCATGGTGGTGTTGTTCTGGTCCCAACGCCACAGCATCACGCTCATGGTCCCACCGGGTACCTACCGCCACCAGCCCGGTCAGGGCGGCCCGGGCTCGGAGCGGGGACAGCGCATCGCGGGGCTGCACCGCGGGGACGGAGCATCCGCGGGGAGAAGGGTCGGGGAGAGCCGCGGGTCCCGGCCCGCAGTGCCCGCCCCCCGGCCAGCATCGCCATTAACCCCTTCGAGGAGCGGGGCCCTCGCCCGGCTGCACCGAGCAACCACACGGGGGTAGGAGGGGGGAGAAGAAACAACGCCTCCCTTACCCACCCCTAAAAACAAGAAAACAGTAATAATAATACTAGTAATAATAAACCAACCAACCAAAAAAATTAAAAACTTCACACGAAAAAAAGAAACCCAAATAAAACAAAAAGCAAACAAAAGCCTCAAACCAAACCAACCCACCCAAAAAAACCCAAATCCAAAATAAAACCTCCCAACTCAACATCTTACCCCCCAAATCTCTCAACTCCCCAAATCCAACCCCAACCCCCCTAAAAGAAGACCCCCAAGGCACCCTCCAAAAGCACCCCAAGTCCTTCCCTCGCAAAACGACCCCCAAAATCCTCCCCCTGCAAACCCATCCACCCATCCCCTCACAAAGCAAAACAAAAACAACTCCAAACAAAGAAAAAACAGAATATAAGGATTTCAAAAGAAGGGGATGTGGGGAAAGGGAGCACAGTGAAGGTGAAAGGCAATACTTCACCAGCCAAGAAGCTGTATTTGAAACTAGGAATGAAGAGGTTTCCAGGCATGCATGCAGGTATTGGGCATATCTTAGAGCAAACCAGTAAATTACAGTCTGACAACCTGCTGCTTCTAAAGCTGTTTCATCAGCATTTAGTTCTATGAAGGCTGCTTCCAACTAAAGCTTTCCTTTGTACTGAAGGCTGCCGGTTGAGAAAGGACCAGACTTCCCCTAGGAAAAGGGAAAGTGGAAAACCAGAGGAGAATATACTGCTTTCCAAATGATTCGGCACATGGAAGGTCACAGATTAGCTCCAGGCACATTGCCATTCAGTTATTAAGATTATTGTCCTGTCTGTCAGTAACCCCAGACCATACACTAACATGTGGAACTAGATGAGCTTTAAGGTGCCTTCCAACCTAAACCATTCCATGATTCCATGTGAACTCAGGTTCACATTTGCAAGTAAACTAAGGAAGCCAGTTATGCCTCTGTACCTGAAAGCCAAAAGCATCAGCAAAATCCATCTCTAATTTTTAACTTGGAAGCATAATTTCAGACTGCATTTCAAGAGGTTACCAACAGTATTTAGAGTATCCAGAATAGCTGTATTTCCTGGCAATAAATACCAGTTTGCCACATGGTTTGTATTTAAAACATGAAGCTCTACATAAATGCCAGACTATTGCACAGCTTCTCTCCTGCATTCTCCCCAAGTACTTGTCTGTTCCCCTGAAGCATCCTGCCCTTCATAGTATATAAAATACTCAACCGTGGGAAGATCTGTGTATGATCTCGGCCAAGATCCTATGAAATCCCCAGTGGGAAATAAGCTGCACACCAACTCTTGGTTGTTGCTCCTCACCCTTCTGCTCAAGAGAAGGTGCTACGCCGATAAAGAGGCAACATGGAGACCCCAGGGGCTCCAGCAGCTAACATCACAGGAGCAGCCCCATCCAGCACTCCCCAAGCCTGCTTTTGGGGGTGGTTTATTTGGTTTTCCAACCCAAATGAATGATAGACAACTATGAGGGGGAAAAAACTTGCTTTTGAAGCAATTCCCTTTTCCCACCCTCTCTCCAAACATGTGAGTCACTTAGATAGAACTTTGCTGGCCGCAGGAGGAAATGTGAGAAATCACCAAAGGCATAACCCATAGCTGGGAGCCCAGGAGCAGGTCCTGTCCATTTGCTATCATTTTCCAAGTGTTAACCACTTGGATATTCCTGGCTTTCCTTGCGGAAAAGCACTGAGCACTCTATCTGCCACTGAAGATGGGAGGTTTTGTTCTTTAAGTGGCTGCTTCTTTGCTAAAGTGTTTGAGGCTTTTTTTCAGGATGAGGTTTATGCTTCCAAAACTTGAATCTGTTGGAAAGACCCTTCTTAAGGTCCACAGCTGGCTTGGGGGATGAAAAGGAGTAAATACAATACATGAAGCATGACCAGCAGGTCGAGGGAGGAGATTCTGCCCCCCTACTCCACAGTTCTGGGGTCCTAAACATAAGGACACGGAGCTGCTGGAGCAAGTCCAGAGGAGGCCACAAGGATGATCAGAGGCTGGAGCACCTCCCGCATGAAAACAGGCTGAGAGAGCTGGGGCTGTTTAGCCTGGAGAAGAAAAACTGAGTGGAGACCTCGGAGCAGCCTTCCAGTATCTGAAGGGGACCTACAAAGATACCAGAGAGGGACTATTCATCAGGGATTGTAGTGACGGGACAAGGGGTAAAGGTTTTAAACTGGAACAGGAGAGATTTAGGTTAGCTATAAGGAATAAATTCTTAACTGTGGAAGTGGAGAGGCACTGAAACAGGTTCAAGGTCAAGCTGGACAGAGCCTTGAGCAACCTGGTCTAGTGGAAGGTATCCCTGCCTGTGGGAGGGGGTTGGAACTGCATGAGCTTTAAGGTCCCTTCCCACCCAAACCAGTCTGGGATTGCATGATTTTTTTTCACAGTACAGCTATTAAAGAAATAATAATACCAGAACCAAATTCTACCCAAACTTCCCACTTTCTTAGCTTTGCTGGCTAGGCTGTTTCACATACCCATTCAGTATGCTGCTGAAGAAATACGACAACAAATCAGTAAATATGCATCTAAAATTCTGCTTATACACCTCCCCAGAAGAAAAAAAGATACAAAAAACCACCTGCTTACTGAAGTCTTTCCCTAACAGTTACGCTTCTACAATATATTTTATGCTTGAAGTCTTCAATTGTTCTAATTTCTGACTATTTTTAAGTGATAAGGAAGAAAGAATAATTGCTGAAACAAACAATAATAATTTTCCTTCAGTGTAAAAAGAATTCCCCAACGAATTTTGGTAGCTTGAATAGCTATAAGTAGATAAAGAGCTGAATGTTGAAAGCATTTAAAGACTTCACGCATACAGGTTCCATTGGAACCACAGAAGTAAAATCTGAATCCCTTCCTGAGAATAAAGAACTCTTGTTCTTTCACTTCAGGCCAACGTGGACCAAAACCCTTGCACAGCCAAATCTTCCCAGTCAGCCCTCTACATCAGCAAGTACTCTGCTGAAAGGTCATTCCCCCATCATTCAAAAGAGGAGAAGATCAGAGCTCATTTGAAGGGTTTGAATAGAAGATGTATGGTCTTGGGGAGGACCACAGGCAGACACAATAACCCACTGACAGACCTAGGCATGAATGAATGAATGAATGTACCGGGAGGGAGAAGCCTGGGTGTGAGGCCAAAAGAATTTGTAAAAGCATCTTACCAGTACCTCAGAGGAGTGCATGCTCCTCACCAAGCTTCAGTTTGTCCCTTCCCTGCTGCTGACACAGTGGGAACATGGCAAGGCCTTTCCCAGTCTCATGCTGGCATCTGGCTAAACATCACAATGCCAGATTGTGCTCTGCTCCAAAAAGCCATACCAGCTTCAGACAAAAAAACAAACAAGGGAAACTCAAGAGCTTTACACTTTCAGGATTAAAGCCCTTACAAAGGGGTGAGCCAACCCACAACACAAGTCAGGGTAGCTTTAAGACATCTAAGCCTCTTAAAAGGTTGTTGATCTGTTCTGCCAGTCGGAGCAGCCAAATGTTTCCATTCAACCCTCAACCTGGCACCAAAATCACAGAGCACGAGAAGCAAAGGAGATGCCTCAGAAAACGGCAGGTTCTCGTCTACCACTGCAGGGGAAAACTCCATCTTTGGGAACTTTTTATGCTGCTTTAGTGCTCAGGACAGAGAATAGATCCAAATCTGTACCTCAAAGAGGGGCTCAGCTACAAAAACACCAGATATGGGTGGAAGCACAGAGGCTTTCTCTTCAGCCAACCAGTCTTGTCTCTTTGAATACAGTCTGCTGTCTGCTTGTACCTTAACTGAAGTGTGACTCGGATATTTTAACCCTTATGGTCCAACACAGACACACATCTAATCAGTCTGAAATATTAATGAAGCAAAGCTCCTGAGGTTAAAGTCTAAATTCTGTGCCTCCCGATTGCTTTTTTAATCAATTAATATCCTTAATTAAAATCTGTGTCACTTTTAGATACTTTTATTTAACGGATTTTCCTAAGCCAGCTTTGGTTTGGGTTGAAGATTCCCTGAGTTCTGATAGCGTTGCCAGATGTAACTAGAATTTATGTCTTTCATTAAAAAGTAAGACTTTGGAGCTGCCTTTAATCCTCCTATCTCTCTTTTAGGCTCCCTCAAAAGAGTGGAAGAGAACGTTGGAAGTGAAGTCGGTAAAATCTGTGTGTGACCTCTTGCCCCTGGCAGCATCACAGTGGGAGTTCTTCCCCAATTCCGTGCCCTGGCTTTGCTGAGACATCTGGAGATGCCATTTCCATACAATGCCCAATTTCAAAAGAGAACAAGGATAGGATATTTGCTTGTATTTGAATTCTTTAATCATAGAGCATTAGAGATCTCTAGAAAGCTTTATTAAGAACTTTAAGAACATTTACATTATGACAGAGACGATAACAAGTTGAACCTTGGAAATGGACATGATTTACAGCTCTAATGGGCACCTAAACATCCCTGCTAAAGTGCTCAACAATACTCTTGCTATTCACCAGTGAATCTTCAATGACAGAGAAACATATGTGTCCCCAGCGTACCCTGCACTCTAATGAGGCATCACTCCAGTTCCCACCAATTCCCAAATAAAACTGTTGGGAAAACAGGAGGAAACAGGTGTCGGAGACATTATGAATGAACTCAGTGCATACAGTTATTGTCTGGGCAACATTTACTATAAAGCAAGCTCAGGGAAATCCGTTCACTAATAAGCCATTGTCTGCCTAGGAAAAATATGTGTGCTAACAGCTTGCTCTGCAGTCACTGAACAAGTCCCCCTCTTGGACTTACCCATTACTTTTGCCTTGTAATCACATAAGACTTCATTATGGTTTTTAGCTGGAAAAAGGCAGCGTATTATTAGAAAATTTTATTAGTGCTCTTCCATGCATTTTGCTTAAAAATCCTCAAATTTTCTACTCATTGAAAGCTGGATTTTAATTTACTTTTACTAAATGCCAATGGGTTTTCCTTCTATGATTTACAAAATGCAAATGTCTAGTAAGATTAAAATACTGGTTAAAAAAAATCTTGAAGCTGTCAATAACAATCGTTTCCTATACATAATGCGGGAGAGAAGAGGAAACATGGTCACAGAATCATAACAGATGCTAAACAAGAATTCTCATTCAACAAAACCTCTCCAAATGGTGTTGAACAGCAGCCTCTGAATTAAGCGTTTTCTAAACCAGCAGATAAGATACCTTGTATAGAGTAGAATTGCAGAATCACAGAGCGGTTTGGGTTGGCAAGGACCTTAAAGCTTATCCAGTTCAAAACCCTGCCATGGGCAGGGATGCCTTCCACTAGACCAGGTTGCTCCAAGTCCCGTCCGACCTGGCCTTGAACACTGCCAGGGATGGGGTAGCCACAGCTTCTACAGGCAAGCCGTGCCAGCGACTCACCACCCTCACAGGGAAGAACTTCTTCCTTATATCTAACCTGAACTTCCCTTCCTGAAACTTTAAGTTTAAACCCATCACCCTTTGTCTACTGCGATGGTCCCTGATGGAGAGTCCCTCTCCAACATCCTTGTAGGCCCCCTTCAGGTACTGGAAGGCTGCAAATAGTGGGAGCATTGTTAAGGGAACTAACAAAGGGTCTACCTGAACGGTACATCCTGATTTTTAGCAGTTATTGGGAGGTTACCGAGGGCAAAGAGACAGTTTGTGCTGGGTACCAGCCTTCAAAGAGAAAGAATGTGATGGCCTTGATAGTCACAGGCCTATAAGGCTCCCATCAGTCCTAGACAGAAGCACAAAAGGAGAGATAGAAACTCAATCAATAGCTGAAGCAGCTAGTCTTATTACTGGCAAATGAGTAACTTCTCCTGAAAAATGTATCTTGTTAATCAGTATTTTCTGCTGAGTTTACAGAAGCTCCTGAAAGTGGTAGCACCGATGTAATTCTCCATCCAGGCTCTGGCCTTCACGTCTCTCAATATGTTGAAATCTGGAATAATAATCACCCTGGCATACGTCAGCTGGGCTAAAAATGAGCTTAAAAATACATGATAAATGGGAAATTATCATTGAGAAAATAAGCAGCTTGACTGTGCTTTTCAAGATTCATTTTCAGCCCTACTTTTCTGAGCCAGCCATAGAAAGGGGCAGTTACGAAATCTGCAGGTGGCACATCAGTGAAGGAAGAAGTAAAAGATAAAAAAAAGAATATAATCAAAGTTAAGGAATCAGATACTAGCTTGGTTTGAAAGGAACCTTAAAGCTAAGCCAGTGCCAACCCCTGTCACAGGCAGGGACAACTTCCATTAGACCAGGTTGCTCCAAGCCCCATCCAACCTGGCCTTGAACACTGCCAGGGATGGGGCAGCCACAGCTTCTCTGGGCAACCTGTGCCAGCACCTCACCACCTTCCTAGTTGTCCTCACTACCCAAGAGTATGCATGAAGACATAGTTAACAACAGCATCTGCTGACTTTTTAGGAGCTTCCAGATTGGATATTTTGTACTGTCTGCAGTACCACTCACACAATTAAATCTTATTTATTTCCCTGAGCTGAGGGGATAAATAAGCAATTCAGTTGTACCCACTCTGGTTAGAGAGAAAAGGAGAAAACCTCTTACTCAAGCACTAATATCACCAAACACATTATGCTGTTCTATATAAGTTAATAAATCCCGAAGACCACTCACTATTAATCCTTAATGGGTTATTCCCTTTAATCAAGGCAGGTATTTGTTTCTTACAGCCAAAGTGAAAAAAAGAAGTGAGAAATTAGAAAGGGTACCTTTCTTGCTGGCTTTTGCCATAATACAACACTGTGGGAGGAGGACAGCAACTGAAAAGTAAAACTGTTAGAAACTGATCTCGTAATGATCTGAAAAGGACAATAATCCAGGGATCATCTTTGCTAAAGAAACCGCCAACAGATCCTCTTCCAAAAATCTCTTATGGCAGTGTTATCATTGGATTATGCCTCTCTGAAGGTAATACCAGCTCTGTGAACTTGACATGCTCTGTACCCAGTTTCCCAACATGTAAAAGCACAGAATACAAATACGAGAGATTTGGCAAGATTTAAAAAATTGAAGGAATAGGATGATGAGGAATAGCATGGACAAACAGCTTCTTCCAAAGACACGGTCTACACTGGTATAATACACCAAAGATGTATAGATCGCTAATTTCCATGTCTTTTCACGACCCATATGCACCATTCATCCATATGTAGAGCCCTATTCTACTAGCCGAAAGAAAGAAGCCAAGGAGCTCTCCTCCTCCTTTAGCAACTCTCTGTGGTTGCCTCCAAAGGCCGGAGACCTGGCTGTAAAAACATGAGTTGATTACACAGGATTAAAGACCTTCAAATATGTTGTATAGCCACTTGAACTAAAGAGACATAGAACCAAAACTCATCAGTGAAACTATATTTATGAAAGGAGATGGAAAAATATAACTATCTTCTCTAAAATCAGAGTTCTAGTGAAGCACAACCTTGTTTGAGCTTCTTGCCATTCACAACTGCAGTGAAACCTCTGCTTTCCTTCTCAGATCAGTGTGGGCAGAAGAAAAGATTTTCTTCAAGATACTCATAAGCATTTGTGAAGAGAACCTTCTCCAGCTGCATAGCCAGAGCTACCATCTGCTTTTCAGAAAGGCACATCCATAAGAACATTCTATATGCAATCAAAAGCTATACATACGTGCATACAGTGCACAGAAAGTTATTTAGTGACTAAGCACTTCCTTGAATCCAGCTTTTTTCTCCAAGGAGATAACCCTCAATAAAATTTGCATGAAAGCAGTCCCTTTTAAACTCTGAAAACTACTGGTAAACATCTCTGTAGAAAAGACACTTAATAATGCTATCAAACAAAAATAGATTGACTTACATTGAGGCTAAGTCTTGTTGCAGGTTATTTTAACAGAAAGATTAAAATACAGCCAGAAAAAAAAGGTTATTTGCTCTGTTTATGCTGATGTTTTCCCAAGTACCCTTACAATTACTTCAAATTAAGCAATCCTTTGTGAGCAGATGCACAACAGTGCAAAAAAGTGTTCAAATGGCGGTCTGCAGATAAAGATGCTCAATACTAAACAAAGGAGCCCTCACCAAAACTTCTGGGACCATCCCACACAAGAACACACACACTAAGACTTAATTTACAGATAGCTGATTAGCTACCTGAAACACTTGAGAAGAACTGGCATCTACCAGCTCTTGACAAAAATCTTTCCCTTCATACTGTCCATGAACTTAAATGAAGCAGAGGCTAACTCAAGAGCACAAAATTCTGTGAACAAAATGGCCC
Source organism: Forpus xanthops (assembly GCA_032466535.1). NCBI lineage: Eukaryota > Metazoa > Chordata > Aves > Psittaciformes > Psittacidae > Forpus > Forpus xanthops. The sequence goes on from JASSUY010006350.1 coordinate 102,908, forward strand.
ATATTGTAGGTTTGAGCTGAAACGTATATTCCCAATTATGTATGCATACATATAGAGAGAAATATATATGTAGTGGCTTGTACTAACTCAAAGGCTACATTTAGAGTTGAATCCATAGAGTAGTTGGCCTGTAAATACTGTAGTCAATTTACTATTGACTGAAGTTCCATAATAACAGTATTCCCAAGAAATTCGATTTCAAAGAAGTCTTCCGGACTAATTAGATTCTAAAGAATTATTCCTAGCATCCACAGAAGTTTCTACATGGGGCTGTGCTCCTCATGCTTCTGTTTCTATCACTGCCTTCTGAACCTGCTTCTGCAACACTAAACAAGTACAACATCCAGGCTTGTTCCAAGATTTTGATGATGGCAGGAAACAGTGTTAATGGATGAAAAGAGTCATTCCATTGAGTCTTGATTGTCTATGCTGCCCTTCCTTCACGCCCTTCTCCAGCCTCTGAGGCACAGATGTACAGATGCATTCAGGGATGCATCATCTCCATTTCAGTCATGAGCCATAACCAGTCCCCTGAAGGCAACAATTTAGAGATACAAGCATAGGCTAAGAAAAGCAATGAACATTTTCATGAAAAATACGTTTCCTTACTCTGGAAGAGTGCTGGTCAAGGACCAACACTGCCAAGGACAACAGAGATGGGGTAGATCTCATCTCTTACCCAAAACATCAAGTCACCAGACAAAGGAAATGTCTTGGTGCAGGTCTGTAACTCAAGAAAACACACATTCCCAGCTGTTGCACAACATTTGGCTTTGAAAGCCCACACATTATAAATAACTGGATACATGAACTGAAAATTCTTCTCTGTGAGGGTGGTGAGGCACAGGCACAGGTTGCCCAGAAAAGCTGTGGCTGCTCCATCCCTGACAGTGCTCAAGGCCAGGCTGGATAGGGCATGGAGCAACCTGGTCTAATGGGAGGTGTCCCTGCCCGTGGAAGGGGGTTGGACCTGGATGAGCTTTAAGGTCCCTTCCAACCCAACACATTCCATGAACCTATGGCACAGAAATAGAGGAAAAACCCTGGTCCTGTTCTAGGGATGCTTAAATTGGCAACAAGGATGCTATGGTCCTCCACTCAATAAATTCACACTTCATTCAATAGCCCAATCAAAAAGGATTTTAAAAAGTTACCTATAAGCTTTCTGTACTCACAGTAAACCTTTTACCTGAGCTAAGAAATTACAGGGAGAAACTGAGAAACACTTGGGTTTTCTTTTTAAACACAAGCAATACTGTTGTGAAAAACACGGTTACTTGATATGATTACATACAGCAAGAATTTCTTCTTCCTCAGCATACCCAGAGTCTTTAGAGTTGAATGCACCGATTTTTTCTCTTTACACAGAGAATCAGTAGTTGTGCATTTCATAGTGGTATGGCAGGCTGCACTCAGAAAAGCACCCATTTGACATTACAAAACAAAGATATAAGGAATTAAATAATTAGCTCCTCAATGACAGAGAGCAGTGCATGTCTCTTCTGATAATCTTTTGAACTCCAAAGATAAAAGCAGTGTTGTAACTGCATACAAGATGTGCAGTAACTGAAAGTGTCACAGGGTAGTGAAACATGTTGTAGCTCCATAGTATGTTAGCATCTTAAAAGATTAGCCTGTCAAAGCAAAAACTTCTCTCTGCAGCTGTCTGGGCTCCCATTTTTTGGTGTCCCACTTCCAGCTGGTTTTCTCTTGCCTCCTCTGCCAGCCTCCCCTTGGCACACTGCACTTCTGGGAAGGTGGAATTTCCCTTGTGCTGCTGCTCATGCAGAGGGGTACTTTGTGAACAGCAAAAGCAACAAGGAATGTGTACTTACTGCATGTTTTTCTCTATTCCTCATGGTCATTTCTTGAGTTTTTTTAAACAATATGCCAGAAGTCCAATGAGCGGAAAACAAATTTTGCTTAATTTCCACACTTTTCTCTTTGTTTAAGAATATCTGAAATGCTTTCAACTTCTGTCTCAATTTTCATCCCATCAATCTTGTCAATTAAGAAAACACTGAAATAGCTGCAAGCTCAAAAGAGCTTTCAGCAGGCTACAAATCAGCTAAAGACATAACTTGGCTGCTCTGCAGGCTGAAAGACATAGACGCAAGGAACGGGACTGGGAACAGAAGCAGAAATGCTAATGACAAAGAAAGGGAGATGATGATATTTATCATGAAGGCATGCTTTAGGCTGTATCAAATGGAAATGCAAATTCTAATTCACGATGCTGGATGCATATAGCCAAATCTCAACATGTTCCTATTACTTTAAAAGAGATTTCTCTAAAGGGTAAATAACTGATGAGCTGCATAGGTAGGGGTCCTGGAAACAACTTTTCTCAAAGCAAAGCTTTTCTAATCACTCAAGTTGATGCTGAATCGATGCTTCTGGTCTTCTAAGGGGATTATCACTGCTTTGAAAATAAACACAATTCTACTTTAAACATTAATCAAGTAGGTTTATGGTTTTGGTGGATTAGTAAAACAGCATAGCTATGGATGTAGATTAAAAATGTAATCTTATTTTCCCATATACTACCATCATTAAGGGTTGCTTCCACTTCACTGGCATTGTTCCTTTTCTGTATCTCAAAATATGATAAAGTGACTAAATACAAAGAAGCTACAGCAGGCCCCACTGTAAACAACCAGCAGCATTTTGTTGAGTTCATTTTGCACTGCGCTAGTGAACGGAGCACATCCTGACCCCAGGAATGGCAAAAGGATATTTACTGTTCTGAGCCCTTTTCAAAACACAGTAAAAAAAGTTGCTCAGTCACATGAGAGTGGCAAAGAAAATGCTAATTAGTTTGATTCACTCATATCTAAACTACGATATGCAGCCTAGTCTGATTTGAACAAAGACATTACCATTTACTAAAATAACCTATTTATCAACACCATGTGAGATGCCTCTCCAAGAACATAACATCACCATTTCGTTTGGGGTTCACTTAAAAGGTTAAATAGGTTATTAGTTATAAAGTCATATTAGAATATAAGACTGTTTTTCCCCCTAAGTGCACCATTTCACGTTGCTTGGGTGTCTAACTAGCTAAATACCTTAGTACTAACATTATTACTGCTCTGTTCTGAATGTACTTTAATATAATAACTAAAAAAATAATCCAATTAAGATACAACTCATTTTTTTGCCTTCAATGTAACCATGTAACTTACCATTTCACCTCCATATTCGACTTGTGTAAGCAATAGCATCAGCGGCAAGGCAGGAAAGAATCAGATCTGGTTTATTACATAAAAATAAACACTGCTTATTTTTATTAAAAATCCTTTCACTGGTATCAGGCAATGCCCTAAGGAGGTGATACTAATACTGCTTTTAAGCTATTTAACAGATTTTAAAACTGTCAAACTATGCTTTGAATATCCTAAAATGTGCTAGTTGTGACCACAATGTTATTTTTTTTCTTTCTTTTTAGTTATTGTATAAATTAGCTAAATAATAAACCTCAGTCCTCATTCCCAGGTAAGCTACATCAGTATTTATTGTGAGAGGAAGCAAGAAATGGATCTCAAGGGTTACCCTGAGAAAACATGTCTATCCAAGTATTATCAGGAAATCACAGAATGGTTTGGGTTGGAAGACTTCTTAAAGCTCATCCAGTTCCAACCCCTGCCATGTGTAGGGACACCTTCCACTAGACCAGGTTGCCCTATCCAACCTGGCCTTGAACACTGCCAGGTCATTTTCTGAGTACTGTAAGGATTAGGCATATATGAAGCAGAAAGAAAAAAAGCAACAAATAAAACCCAGCCATCACACATGAGAAATAAGGTCTGGCTTCTGCTTCGGGGTATATTAATAACTGAAATTATTAACAAGTGACAGACAAAAACTGCCCTTCATCCTGCTGCTATAACCGCTTCTAGACAACTGATGACTGCTAAAAAGCCTAGAAATCAAATAAGCCTTAGTCACAATGCAGAAGAGCAAGTTACAATAAAGCCACACTTTCTAGTCAGAATGGTGCCCCCCTGCAGCCAAAAATTCAGTGATACAGCGGCTTCAAAGAGTCAAGTAAAATCTGCATTTTGTATTGGTGAGGGAAGAGATTTCAAACACAAGGTAAACTATTCAGACATCTTCCAGGTCCGGTAAAATCAGCACACTCTGCCCTATTAACTGTATCGGTAAAAGAAATGGGAAAAGGACTTTGCTGATGGGGGAAGAAAAGTCAAAATTACTACAAGTCACCCATACAACTGTCTTAAGAGACATTATATTAAGTCCAAGTACTTGTTTCTGGTCTGCTGCCAGGACAGATTTGCTCTGTCACCCTGTTAGGGTGCCATGGGCCATTCAGCTGGTCCTCTTGATTCTGACAGCGTTATGGGGTCTGTTGCCTCTGAAACATGAAGAATCTTGGTTGCTTCTCTGGAAACACAAAGGTAATACAAGGGCAATATAGCTGCTTCAAGATCATTATTCCCCCCTCTTAAAATGATTTTCTTTCATTCTGAAAGATCTAACAATGCACTGAATTTCTCAACCCAAATCCCAAGGAATTGCTTGTGATAGATTTACATTTTTCCCTGAAATAAAGAGATTTTGTAGCACAGTACATGGCAGCTACAGCAGAGGGAAAAAGACATTTAGGTCAGACCTACAGGTCAGGTCAGATTTCCATACCCAACAAAGATGCCCTTAGCTTCCAAGAGCTGCCTGAAAGATTCACAGCACATAATATATGCCAGAGCTTCACTGGAAACCGTGACAAAGCCCCGAAATACTCCAGCAGACGCAGATGTTTTGTAGAGACAGAGAATCTACAGACTATGCTACAGAGTGTGGCTTTGTCACTCCACAGGAGGGGTTGAACAGGCATCTCCTTTTTTCTTGGTAGCTGTCGTGGTATAAGCCACCATAATTCACCCAGTTTGCTCACTCACTCCCCCCTCTTTCTTCTCCCCACTCCTAGAGGGATGGGAAAGAGAATCAAAAGAATGCAACTCCCACAGGTTGAGATAAGAACAGTTTAGTAACTGAGGTATAACATAAATCACTACTGCTACCACCAATAATAATAATAAGGGAAGCACAAGGAAAGAGAACACAACCGCTCACCACCGATACCCAGCCCAACCCAGTAGCGAACCCCCACCTTCCAGGTCTCTGCCCTCTGTTTTTACATCCCGGACATGATGTGCTGTGGTATGGAATACCTCTTTGGTCAGTTTGGGTCAGGTGTCCTGACTCTGCTTCCTCCCAGGTCCCCCTCCTCCCTGGCAGAGTATGAGGCTCAGAAAGTCCTTGGTCAGACCAAAACATTACCGAGCAGTAACTGAAAACACGGGTGCTATCAGCACTGTTCCCAGGCCGAAAGTCAAAAACACAGAGATGCATCAGCTACCAAGAAGGACAAGAATGACTGCTACTGCTGAACCCATGACAGTAGCTGTAACTTAATCTGTATTCCCCTACTAAAAGGATTGCAATAAAGCTCTATATAATGAAAGGACAATTAAGTCACATTAAATGCAAAAAGTCATAATTTGCTAATGATACACTAATTTCAGCAAGATAAAACACTAATCACTTACAGAAATCTAATTTGCCCTGTTAATGCAGCGACTGGACCAGGCTGAAGTAATTCAGAGCTGCTTATTAACTGCTTCCATATGCTACCAAATCACAGTGTGTTCCTGATGGAGACATTCTGCGACTGGGAGGGTATCTCAATACCTCTCAATTGATTTCTGTCCTGTCTCATTGTATCAGGGCAGAATCTTGCCTGTATCCGCACAGACTACGGATTCACAAATCATACTTATTTTATGGGTTTCCAGTCACACAAGTACTCATGTCAGGCCATCCTAAACCAATCAGCTGCTCGCTGAAGCTGGCCACTGGTATTTAACCTGATGCGGTTAAGTTTGAGGATCAGTTAAAAGAAAATAAACCACTAACCACTGCTCTGTTGCCGCCACAGCTACACATGCTGTACCTCACCCAAACCACCCTAAAACCTATGGACTAGTAGCTACTGTCCCCCTGCTCTCCCCAGTCAGAGTAAAGTGTCTCCACACAAACAAGGCAAAGCTTCCTCCACAGACAGCAGCTTGGGCAGGTCAAGTCCTACCAGGAACATCTACTCCCAGCTACTCTTTTATTCTCTTTCCTCAAAGGGCTGCCCACACAAGCCACCTCTCACACACTGCAACTTGCTGCTATTCAGAATCCAATAATGCTCAAAGTTCAATTATTATTGTTATTTGACAGCATTTCCTATGTGCAAAATAAACGTTGGCCATAAAATACAGAGGATTTTTATTTCTTCACTGAAAGAATTATCTATAACAAAAGTGTATCTTTAATGAGCAATTAGCAATTCTAATTGATACCCAATAGTTGTTCGGTTTGTCCAAAACCACCAGGTGGCAATAGCAGCCCAGACAACTGTAGGAATTGCTTACTCCCCTTTTCCCTTCCCTATCCTAAGCCTCTTTTCATCGGCTAGTAGTTAAATTCCAGTAGTGTCAGATTAGCCATGTAGAATAAAAAGAACCCCCACAGCTATTGCTATTTAATGATCCCAAGGATTTGGTCTAACCTAAATAGCTCCCAATAATCTATGAATGACTACTTCCAAGCTTGTGAATCCTGTTCTTTCTGTGCAGGCTGTCCATTACATACACTTACTTCTGCAAACTGACTCCCTCTTCAGTGGCTTTTGGTTCAGGGAGGGTTAGATTTGGCCCTTAATCTCCCATTACCTGTAAGCCGCTTAATTTTCTGCTACTAATTTTCTGCTTACTTCTGTTTTCGAACTTCCTTACAAAATGATATTATATGTACTTTCACATAATAGCATGCAGCACATTACTAATTCACTATCCGTATGCTACATGTGCCCAAACATGCCCCAAAACACATAGTATCTGGAAAAAACAGGAAAAGAAGATGCTTTTTATAACCTGAGAGCAACAGAAATACACCAGACCTCTATTTGGACAGAAAGCCTGATCAAAAATGGTGCTTATATTCCTCAGTTTTCAGTAAGTATTCTATGTAGGTGAGCTAGGACCCAGTGGTGTGATTTTACTACTTACTTTGTGTAAGTTTGATAAAGAGACAGGGGAGGCATGGTGTACGGAAATTAATTCCATGCATACACAAGTAGAGTTGCAGACATCACACCAGATTAAGACACTGTAAACCAAAAAAGCAGTCTGGCTTCATCAGGTATCCCAGGAATACTGCTTCTGAACTTCTCAGGCACTTTAGTTATCAAATTTGTAGGATTTGGCTTTTGTTGGTTTTTAAACTGAGTTGTAAGAAAGACATATTACTGGGTAAATCCACATCTAAAGCTGCATCGCTGATCTGACCTCACTAGAGTCACATTTGGAATGACGATAAGGTAGGTAAAAATCATAGTCTTTGACCTACACCTGCTTTTCAGACTTAGAGGCTGATCTAAGTGCTGGATGATTTCAGACCATCTCCAGCACCACAAAGATCAACAGGGCCCTCCCTCCCTATCAGCCACACTCCTGGCCCGCACTCACTGACCCAGTCAGAAAACGTTTTATGTGATGCTAAAGCACACCTTGAACAACTTGCATTGTAACCACTGCTCTCTACTAAGATTTTTCTGTTAAATGAGATCCACCCACACCCATCTCTGTTTCCACACTAGCTACTGAACGGACAGCATGAATACCAAAGTCTCCTTCAGGGGCTATCTGTCCTTCCTGAGCTGAGTTAGAGGAAGAATTTGAACAAAACATTAACAACTGATTCTTTTAAAACAGCCATCTGACACAGACAATCTCCCTCCCGTGTGTTGTTTCACCTACAGAATATTAACCAATTTAGATGCACACGATAAACCATAAAACCCTGCCAGCTCTATGCAGTACAATGATCTAGAAGAAAAATTAGACCCTGGAGGAACATCTACCAGGAGACTCTCACTTTTACCAGCCCAACCCCATGCTCTAACAGTGACTTTCCCTGCTGTGGAGATGCACTGGGAAGCAGAAAGGAAGCACCTGGCTGCCACATGCAGCTTAAGGCTGATGAGAAAGAGCTGTCGGTCCCAGCCACATCCATCAGGAAGGGCTGAGTTATCTGACTGGGAAGGAAAGAGAAGCAGTCAGCTGCAGAATGTTAAGGCATGCCCACAACTAGAAGAGGAGTGGAAGCATTAAAAACCTTGAAGACCTTATCAGAAGTCTTATCGTAAGACTTGGAAAGGAGTTGTGAAGACAACAGAAGGTAGTGGAAGAAAAGGAGGGAAGGATATTATTATTATTATATTATATTATGTCTTCCACCCATCACTGTGGACTTGCATGACTGAGCACACTCATCCTTACGATATAAAAGATTTCTCTTCTGGTAGACAAAAGCCATTGCCATCATCTCATCAGAGGAACAGCTCTTCAAATGCAAGCTGCAAACTAGGCCTTTCTGTCCCAGGTTGCTTCAGCCTTTAAACCCAGTTCCAATATTGCCTGTGGTTTTATTCATGAAGCTAAGTTTCGACTTTGACTGCAAGATACATTCTGGCTCTTTCAGAATTTAAAATAAGAAATCAGAATAAGAAATTACCCAGCTGCGATATGCTTGTTATTTCACACTTTCACCCACACTCTTTGGAAATTCAGTTCAAATATGACAACTTGAAAATTGGTTTTAATCACAACTAATACATGGAGGGGTTTTTTTCCCCTCTCTTTTTGTTCCTGACATCCCATAAGGTCTGAAAACGATGTGTAGAGTGGCAGAAGGCGAGGCAAATAACTCCTGAGGTATTACAAGGCACCACATATCTTTAGCCACAGGGGAGAGGCAAAATAAAACCAGATACCAAGAAACCCAAAACACACTTTGAACTATTCTTTTGGGCATTCAGCCTCAGGCCTAACACCACAGCTATTCACAGTATCCACTAACACTTTTGTGCCATATGAAAGCCAGAGGACTAACATCTCCCTTCCAGACTCCTGTCTGGAAGCAATGCAATCCTGTATAAACAGCTGGACCTCCAAGGAAGAGGACCACGTAGGTAGGGTTTGGGTCTGTGTTCAACCTGGTGACATTTGCAAAGCCACCGTGCCGCATGCAGCAATACGGTAGCTCTGGTTCTCTAGAAAAGAAGCTATTTTTAAACCTCGGTAGCAATGTGAACTGCATAAATTAGCATAATTCCAGCCTTCACGGAGAGATCCCAGCTGACTGTGTTACATGCTACGAATTAGCACTCTGCAGACTCCCCGCTTCTACTAACACAGTCAATCATGTCATTCCCAGGGCTTAAAATCCCCTTTTTCAGTCCTCCAAAATCTCTGCATCCCTTTTTACACTCCTCTCTTCCTTTTCAGAGCAGTACTTTCAAAGCCTTGGATTTTACTACAAATCTCCCAAGACCTTCTTGTGTAACTAGTGGTTGTTATGTGGCTTCCTAATTGCAGGACATCCTACTATTTTCTCTGTGTAGGCAGATGGCATGGAAGTGGAATGCAGATGGTAACCTACAGCCCACAAATTCCTCATTATCATTTAAAACGGAGTATGCAGCTTTTTGATTCTTACCTTCTCCTTAAATTATTTTCAGCATTAAATTGCTGTTTACAGAAGGCACGGTCAAAGGTAATGATATCTGTTTATAGCTGAGAAGCTTCCCCTAACAAAGAGGTCATGATGAGCCTTCTATATTCACAAGTTTTATTAAAAACCACAAATCATGAGTGGAAGGGATTTAAAATCAAGTATCTCTTGTTTTGATTCAAGTATTCCTTACTGATTTTATTTTCTTCAGTTAAAAAGCAGATCACACTGAAGCATACGGTTACCTATTTAAGGTCATTTCATGGCTCCAGGTATCACTTTACCTGAGATGTTTGGAATTATAAAGGATTTCTCTCCACACTACACCTGTGAGATAAGACAGTTGCTCCTGATACACTGCAGCAGGAAGCAAGGAGGTGACTTGATCTGAAGCCACACTGATGGCCTGTGGGTCTTCAGAGCCCACAGACTCATTACTGCAACCTCCCTGCCCTTTTAGGACTGAAAGTCTTCCTGGCATGAAGGCACAGCTCAAAATGAAGGTGCCATAAAAATTAGTTCTATGCAATCAACCAGGTTGGAAAAGACCTTTAAGATCATCAAGTCCAAACATTCCCCAGCATTGCCAAGGTCACCACCAAATCATGTCACTGAGGGCCTCGTCTACACAGTCTGTGAAAGCCTCCAGAGATGGTGACTCCCTGGGCAGCCTGTTCCAATGCCTGACCACCCTCTGGGGAAGCAACTGTTCCTAATATCCAGTCTAAACTTCCCCTGGCTGCAACTTGAGGCCATTTCCTCTTGTCCACTTGGGAGCGGAGACCAGACACCTCCTGGCTCCATCCTCCTTTCAGGCATTTACAGAACAGTAAGGTCCCCCCTGAGCCTTCCCTTCTCCAGCCTGAATACCCCCAGTAAGTAAGCCCTGGTCTTTCAAGCTTTTTCACAGGGCATTCAGTCTGGTGGAACTGGCTTTCCTAACCTTTTGGCCAGCTGGAAAAGTCCTAAAAACTGCGACTTAAAAATATCTGTGGTGGAAAATAGCAAGGAATAATATAATAAGCACTAGAGGTCAAGCCTGGATCACTGAAAAGTTTGTATTAACCAATGCAAAAAGAATTAAAATAAAGAAACTTCTGTAATTATAAAAAGGAGACAAACAATACTTCAAGCACCCAAGTGTCATGGGTGATGAGGATTTACTGATTTACAGTTGCTTGCACACAGTGTAAATGAGGAGTTGGCTAATTTGCTCCTGCTCCAGAAGCCCAGAGTCAGATGTAATCAACACAAACAGCATCATTTGTTGGGAAGTTCTGACCTGGTGCTTGACACCCACTTACTAAACCTCACCACCTCAGTGATAATGGAATCTTCTAAACTGGCCCACAAAATGGTTTCTGTCCATTTAAAGGATGAATACATGTTGCTTAACTAAATTTACTGCTTTTAAGAGTAACCATTAGCAAATGGTTTTTTTTTTTCCTCAAATGGTTGAAATGATTTGCATGTGATACATCAAAATCATTCAGATGCTCAACTGAGTTACAGTGTACATACACTATGACATAAATGATTTGACTGTACAATCCAGGGCTATAACCCTGGCATGCTAATGATCTTACACATGGACAACACAAGATGAAATAATGAAGTAGTTCATCACTGAGGGCAATTTATCATGTCTACATTTATAGAAGAAGATTACAGGACTTCATCTTCTTAGTGGTTTCCCTTTCACAACAAATATGACAATAACCAGTTTTCATTAGCGAAGACATGTCCTTTCTGTTGTACTGATGTGTCTTTCATGTCTTACACACCAAATACAGCAGTGATGTCAGTTGAATGCATGGTATCTTCTGATTACTGTGTTTTTTTATCTTCAGGTGTCTAAGACATTTTCAAGTGGTGGTTGGAATTGGATGAGCTTTAAGCGCCTTTCCAACCCAAACCAATCTGATTCTATATGGGTTTTTTTCTCTAGCTCCATGACTTGTGGTTGAAACTAGTAAGGGTCTTCAGAGCTGACCGTCTGAAACAGCTATTCCATGGGAAACCTCTGTTCAGATCTTGACTCCAGAGAACAAAAATTTCCAGAGCAAGTGAAATCTCCATCATAAGTGCCTTAAGGAAGCTCTGACTTTGTAAAATCCAATCTTCATGCCATGGCATCCCACAGCTCATCCAAAGGCACATTCAGAGCTCTTTGGCATAAGGGGCCCATCACCCACAGAAAGGCAAAAGAATTTTGGCAGAGGATTCAATCTCTGATGCAGTTAAGAGTGACTCTATCACACATCTGTTCCTCCGCAGGAAGTTGAATCTGCTTGTGACAAGGTCAATTTTGAGAAGAGTTGGTATTAAAAGATTATGCTCCCTCCATCCTCTCACTGAGGCTGTGCTAATTATTTCAGGGGAATGAAGGAATTCTTTGATCTGCCAACTCCTCTTTTCCTTACAAAGTGACTTTGCCCGACAGCATAGCACCCACAGGAATACCAAGGCAAGGACCAATTCCATAATCATGGAATTAGCAATTTTCAGCCTTGAAATTTAACCCTAAGAAATTGAGTATACAGTAATCCATGTAATCCAGGCCTCTACACCTGTCCCTCTTCCAACTAATCTCACCACCCTTCATCATGTCACATCTTAATTTAGAGCCCTATCTGCTAAGGTCAGGGTAAGTGGATGCACAGAAAGTCACATCAAGTATTTGTCACACAGAGGGACCAATTTCTTCCTTTGTGAACCCTGCAAGATACAGAGATATCAACAGAGAGCAAAACTCTTCCCTGGTGACAGGAATAGCTTCTACTCATGTTCTGGGAAGCAGCAAAGAGAAGGAATAAATAAAGAAGTAGATGTAGCACAGCGCCTGATAATGCGATCTGTTGGTATTAAGTTTTCTCCTGAAGGAGTTAAGTATATACCAGCTGCTCTACATTAAACCGAGCTGGCATTTTAAATCATGCAAATGAGCTGAGCTACCACCCATTTCAGCCCAGCATTTAACAGCAGTGCTATAAATGATGCAAAGTCCTGGCCAACCCAAGCACTGCCATTTCAGCTGCTGTCAAAGAAGAAGGGGGGGGGCAATGGCACAGAGTGATGCTGCAGCACTTCACAACATCATTTACAAAAGACTTCCTTTCACTAGCGGCACTGTTCTCTTGACCAAAATGTGCACACGTGCATGGAAAGCCTGAGGCTTTTATTTGTAGAAAATCCATTTCTATAAGCAGGTAGGAACCACTGAACAAAATACCTAAATTAAATGATTTGCCAGTGGAACACTGACATTCCAAATCTCTCTTTGCTTAATGCTGCATAATAAACACTGAGTAGATGTGACAGGCCATTGGCTCAGCAATGCTGACACAGCAGCCTACGGTGGCATCAGTCCCCACCACAATGTCCCACACCAACAGACAGTTCTCAGGCTATGAAGGTAAGAGGTAAAAATTCGTGTTTGTTCAATGCAAACTCCTTTTCTGCTGAATCTCAGAGAGCGCAGGAGGCAACAGAGGACCATATCTTACCCAGTTCACACTGTTATGGCCAAGAGATTAAGTATCATCACAAATACTAGGAGAGTGAAGGATATGCTATTAAGTAGCCTAGGACCTTTGCAGACTGTTGTTCTGATTTCAGCTTCTTCCATATTCTTTTTTCTTTTTTCTTCCCCATTTTCAAGTGCCTACTACAGCAAGTAACCTGTTCAACAAGGGAAAGCTGGAATCGATTCCTGTGTTAAAGATACACGCCTCACTACCCAACCTGATAAACCAAGCCACTGGTGGGTATGACCCACAGGCATTGCACCCACTGCACAATCCTCTATATGCACCATAAATCATGCCACGTGGTCCAAACCCTACAAGGTAAAAAGTCAAAAGCTCCTACCTCTTACAGGGAGGGAAATCTTCATTGCTGCAGTGAGGGAAGTTTGTATCTGACTGCTTGGAAACAGGATCCTAGGCAACCACTGCTCTTCCCTCTTGAAAAGCGGAAAGTGGTTTTGTTTTGTAAATTAAAGCAAATTCATTAGAATTCCCCTGGAGAGGTTGTGTAGGGATAAATAGGACGTTGCTGCCTCCCTTTTTCCAGCTCCACGCTGGAGGACTGTCACCTTTTTGCCAGCTTTCCTTGGCAGTGCTCATTTGGCACAATACCCTGGAGAATCAGCCCCCTGTGTGCTCCACAGTCCATCCCGGAGGAGTAAGACACAGCAATACTGAAAATACTCCTTCCCAAAATAATCCGCCCCAGTTAAGGTCCAGACAAGTCTGGGTTATGTATGGCTGACCTGAGAAACAGACTGACCCATGGTTATTGAGAAAAAACGAAACCCGTTTCTAAGCCATTGCTTCAAATGGCAAATGCACGTTTGATTTTGAAACACACATGTAAATTTGTTTTGAAGACTTAAATAAATTTAAGCCGCTTGGAAACGATGAATGATCTGTAACTGAATCAAACCTGTCTTACCAGACCAATCCATTAGTTACTGTCTCTACCAGCCACAAAGTTGTGCACTGATCTCTGTGGATGGAAATGCGTCCCCTACATCTGTTCCAGGTCTGTGTTCCTCTGACGCATGCATACAAATACAATTCTCACATTAAATTTCTCTAAGAAATTATAACTTTTCATCATGCTACAGTGGCTTAAGGAGGATTTCTGACTCCAAAAGACATGACACAAATCTTTGTATCTGCTTGATCTCGCAATGCTATGCCTGATGGCTATCTATCTGCAAAAGGAAGCAAATGTGCTAGACCCCTCGTGCAAGTTGATTAGAAATTACTTCCTGGAAATCAATGTCATAGTCTGAGAAACAGCCAAAATAGATGAGAGGTGGAAAGAAAGCTGTTACAGTCTTCGAAATATACCTGTACAAAACCAGTATTCAGCTTACCAGTACCAAAGATACCTGTAGTTTCTAACTGTGGACATGGCTACAGCGAAAGGAACCCACTTCCAAATATTTGTTTCAAAATATACAAGCGTAACAATAAAATGTCACATGTGTTAGATCAGCAACATGAAATCCCACTAGGGCATTCATTTTGTTCTCTGGATTTGTGAATGCTTAGAATTAACAGATGCCAGAAAAATACAAAATGGAATTAGTTTCCAGTCAGCCCTTTCAGTAGAAGATAGGGGATCCTAAAAGGGAGATTAATCTCACCATGTGAAACAAAAAGGTATTACTACAACAGTCTTTGCAACTGAGAATGTCTCTCCATTGTCCAAAGGGTAGATCCATCAAATGGGTTGAGGAGACTGAGATGCCAAGAAATATTACAGATCCTTGCATGTTGTGGCAATGAGACCACCACATTCAAAATCCCATTCAAATGAAGAACAGTCTCTGAAGAGCTCCACAAAAGACATAAAATACATAAAATTACAATTCTAGCCAGTTACATGCCTCTTCCACTTATCCCAGGAACCAAGCATGTGTGTCCTTAGTCAGCCCTCCTAGAAGATGCCATCATCCTATATAACTATTCCTATACACCTCTGAAAGAGGAAGCTGTCTGTTAGTAAAAAGGCCTTATCAGCTTCTACAGCATTATTAGGGAGATGATGAGGAACATAGAAATTGTTAGTTAAGCCCATCCAGTTGGAGAAGGGATAACCAACAAGATCCTTCCATTTGGAGAAAGCATAAATCAACAAGATTTCAGCACTGAGAATTAGCTACACCTGCAGCTGTACAGCAAGCCAAAGGTTGTTTGGAGGTTTTGGGGGAGGTTGGTGCAACAAACATGTCTGGATTGCTCTAAGAAGGCTTTACAGCCTGGTACTCTACACCTCTGGGGCCATCATGGCTAAGAACCAATCCTTCCCCTACGCAGTGCATGGAGGGAACAGTGCATCAAGTACATTGGCCTCCACTCCTGTGAGTTCCTGGAGCTTGAAGGAAGGTCTAATACTATTTAGAACTGTTATGAATAGGTAGATTTCCACTTTCAAAGGAAGTACTGATGAATCCATCAACTTTATTGCCCGAGAATACATGTTTAACAGACCTGATCATGTTTTCTTCTCAAGAGCATCAAGCACTATTGCAACTAAACCAGTATGTTCTGGTCCCTAGTTCCCTGGCCTCTACAGTCCAGTTTTATTTCTTGCTTGTATAGAATCAGAGAATCAACTAGCTTGGAAAAGACCTTTAAGATCATCAAGTCCAACCTTTACCCCAGGACTGCCAAGTCCACCACTAAACCATGTCATAAAATAAAACCTCAACATCTACTGCTAGAAGTAGCCTAAAGACCCTTTACAGCTCCAACGCTGCCTTGCCTATCTGCTACCTACAGGCAATTCTCAAGTCTACGCCATAAACGTGAACTCACCAATACACACTTTTGGATTATAGCACGGTGGTCATCACATATAGGACAAGGCAGAAGAAATGGACCCGTATTAGTGACAGGACAGGTAAAATAAGGAGACTAAGGAGCTCTTTCCAAATCTGAAAAAGAGGATAAGGCAATTTCTAGCTATATTTGTAGGGAAAAACCCACACAAGAGAGCTTAAGGAAACATTTGAGACAAGGGAGGGACACAGAGTGAAATTTAAGAAGAAGCCATGGGAGTAAACAAAGACATTGTCAAAATACCATGATATTATAGTCCAAAATCGACCATGAATAAGGGAAAAAGTCCTGATAAAGCCAATTTTGAAATCCAGAAGTTATGTATTTTGTCGTTTCATGTATTGTTTTCCCACACATTGCTTCCAATTCTAAAAAAAAACCCCAAAAGTAGAATGAAAAATAATCCAAGGACAACACACCTAAAATTACTCTCAAGAGTAAAAAAAAAAGGTGGAATCAGGGTAAAATTTCAGATCTCAGCCTGTTTTAAAATAAGAAATGACCTGTTTTCTCATTTATTTTAATAAATGGTTTATTTGTTTTAAGTTTTAGCAGTTATTTCCATGCCTATGCATTACAAACTGAAGAAACTGAGAATGTTTCCACAAACCATTTCAGAAAAAACAATTTACAGATAAAATTAGAGGCATAGAAGTACGGGCCAAGTGTGTGACTGAATTCCAGTTCTTGGTGAATGGAAAACCATCAGCTTCCTGTCACAAAATGTACCAACAGTTCATGTCTAATAATACACTGAAAATCTGACCATTTATTTACTTCAAATATAGATGTTCCTAAAAATAATATCCAAGCAGGGTATTTTTAGTCAGGTGAACTTCTCAGGAGAATGAGATTCTACAGTTTGCTGCAAAGAATAATGGGTTAAATTTTAAGGACATCTCTTGATTTATATCAGAATAAAAGTAGAAAGTTTAGCCCCAAACCTTAAATAAGCAGAAAGTAAATGGGAAAAAAAAAAGAACCAAAAACCAGAAGAATACAACACACATCCTTCCATTAAAGTCTAGCAATCACCTTATTCAGAACTGCATCTTCTTAAATATTACTTAGAAGTAATAATGTTTATTCTGCCTTGCAAGCTTGTTCAAACACAACAACTATTGATTCCAATCCCTCCTTAATTTATTCCACTTTGGTAAGAAAAAGGGACTTGTAGGCTAAAAGCATTAAAATACTCTACAAATTGAAGAGAGGCTTAAATCCAGTGGTAAAATAATCTGGAAATTACCAAGTAGATGATGGTTCTCAGAGGACTCTTCAAGGGAAATCAAAAATAGCCAAAATCAGCCTTGAATTTCCAAAACCAAGCACTTAATTCACCCTTCCTATCTCTCTTTTCCAATACCCACTGGAGATAAAAAATAAAAAAGAGCACAGGTGGCACTGGTCTCATCATTTTCTCCCTTTTGGTACTTTTCAGATAGCTGAAACTTGGAAAAAGTTTGTTTACCAGACATCTTCTTTCTAATTTGATCTTTTCCCCTTGCTTTTTTTTGGTTTTGTGAAGTAAATCTCAGGTTTACTGCCAGAAGTTTTAAAAAGCATTATCTGTAGTTCTCCTCTATCAATATCAGTGCACCTTTCTGCACCTCCAGGAGATTTCTTTAGGATAGGTTTCATAGTTATACCAATTGTTTTTTTGATTAGTATTTCTCCCAAGTAGTGAGTGACAGGACAAGAGGAAATGGCCTCAAGCTGCGCCAGGGGAGGTTTAGATTGGATATTAGGAACAGTTGCTTCCCCAAAGGGTGGTCAGGCATTGGAACAGGCTGCCCAGGGCAATGGTGGAGTCACCATCTCTGGAGGCTTTCACAGCTCAGTGACATGGTTTGGTGGTGGCCTTGGCAATGCTGGGGAATGGTCGGACTTGATCATAAAGGTCTTTTCCAACCTGACTGATTCTATGATTCTATTTTGCAGAAGACAAGACAATATTCCTTTATAATGATCTCCATAAAGCACATCAGCATGGCTTTCAACTACCAAGAATACTTGCACAGCTCAAGTGGTGCCTGGACACAGATGCTTTTCTCTTTCAGTTTCCTCATATCACACTTGCTTTTCAAAGTACAATTAATTTATCCCTATTTGAATATTAACAAATTTGATCTATCAGCTAGAAAGACCTCATACTTCTCTGTTGAAGCCAATTCCAGTTCAAACAAGCCTCCAGCAGAGACTGAGTATCTACAAGAACTGAAATATATGGATCACAGAAGAAGTTCTATTGAAAATACAATGGATAAATCATCTAGGAAAAGTATGAAAAGCGCTCTAAAAGCTGTCACATAAGTTCTCCAGGAGGGCAAAGGCAGGCAGGGGGAAAGAGAGCAAGAAAAATACATAAAACAATAACTATTAACTTATTTCTGGTTAGAGGATGGCTGTAGCAAAGTGCCATGCTTGGTGCTGCCACACATCAAGTGTCAGAGCAGAAGGTGGCAAAAATTACTTGCTAATTCAAGGACAAAGCAAGTGAGAGTGTTCACTGAAGAAATACAATTTTACGCAGTAAACATAGAGTTTAAAGGACAGAGGGAGAACATATGGACACCATATGCAGAAGCATTTTAAACTGATTAACAAATAGCAGCAAAGGAGAAAGATAATACAACAGTCAGGGGACTAGCTAGTAATTTTCTAGAGCACTGCAGATTTTATGACCTTGGGTAAGTGTCTTTGTGCCTTTGCCATTCATTTATAAAATAAACACCATATTAATCATGACAGGAAGACAACTTCCAAACTTGTCTTCTTGTTTTCTATCTAGTAATATTTCATTCGGAGCAACCGCATACAGTTTCATATTTACCAGTATGCATCTATAAACATACTATCAAAACCATTGTAATAATGATCAGAAGAAGAATTTGGCTACTTTTATAGCTTCCAATTGCTTACAGGGTGGCAAAAAAAAAATCCACCACAAAGCAATATTCAGCAAGGTTTTTTCAGAGGAATATACTTAGGTGCATAACTAATTATGTGAACAAGCTCATTAATACTATTACAAATTTTAATACTATTCAAATCTATTTGCGGTTATATATTTTGACAGCCTGAACCTAGAGTTCTCAGATTTTCCCAACTCTTCAGTAAAATTTCTCTTTCCTACACATCCTGAACGTGTCCTCATTTGGTATCTTTCAACACTGCAAAAAGCTACCTTTTATGGTTAAGATATCAGTGTCACCAACCATGTTTCTTACCATTTATTTTTACAGTTAGCTCAGTGGTGACAGTTAGACCAAATTTTACACAGCTCACATAATGGCACTGAAACCAGTCCATGTTCATCTGACTGGCAAAATCTTGGAGCATATTGCCATGGAAGGCATGCTGAGGCACATGAAAAACAACAAGGTGCTTGGTGACAGCCAGCATGGCTTCACTAGGGGGAAAT